>JAQGCS010001606.1:0-13110 GCA_034702105.1 Fuscozetes fuscipes | reverse complement strand
GGTAGTGGGAGATAATTTTTCCAAAAAATTTGCCACCTCGCTTCGCTCGGCAAAATCTTCGCGTTTGCCTCGCGTTCGCGGAGGGGGGGGGGTCCGATTTGCCTCAAGTCTAGGGGGGGTCTCGTCGGGACCAAAAACTAGGGGGGTATTTGGGTTATACCCCCTTGGGCACCCCTGGTTTGAAGGAACGCCACCATATTCTCTTACTTCGATTCAAATAATATTAGTTTATACTTTTACCCAAAATTTTTTCACTTAATTTAACAAAAAATACTTTGATGACACTAAGCGAAATTGACCATTGTACGTTTGCTTAATAAATGAAGGATTTGCTTAAAATAGACTACAGTTTAAATCCAGTTTTTAATTTAAATCGGTTATTTTCTGATCAAGATGGATCAAAAATGTGCGATTTTTTCGGATGTTTTGACCTTCTCCCCATGTAGGAGGTAAACAGGATTTTACCACTTTTGAATTGACTCTTTTTCGACATGCCTGATACATTTACTCACAACAATTGATGTCATTATTGGATGATAATAATTGGATGCACAGTATGTGATCCACTACCCTGTTCTTTCAATAATATTTTCAATTAGTAAACTCCTTATAATCCCAATCTCATTAAAAATTTACTCTTTTTATGTCTATTTTGCTGGATCAATTGATCAATGATAATAAAAGTGATACTTCTTTTGTATTGATATAAAAATGGATCATGAGATAGATAATTTACCAGTGTCGACTATTGTCAACTATTGTCAACTATTGTCAAATACTATCATATTATACTGAAAAAATCCATTGAAATTATGTTTTATTATTATTGCATAAATTAATCCCTAAAAGACTCTTTACTGCAAAGCACTTATTGCAACTATCAATCTATTGAGGGCTGACCACCAATTTCCACAAAATAATAATAATAAATGTGAGCTGCCAACATTTTTGAAAAGCTTAATGAAATGACATGGCAATTTTTCTTCATCAGAATAATATGTTCTTGTTACATAACATCTATGAATTCCTTGCATCGACGAACGGAACTTGCAATTGGGGAGAGTTGGCAGTTTCAAAATTTTTCAATAAATTATCAGGGGTACGGAAGGGAGTACAGCCCAAATACCCCCTAGTTTTTGAACTCGAACAGACCCCCTAGATTCGAGGGAAAATCTAGACCCCTTGATTTTTCACTACATTTATCAAGTAAAAAGTAATACATAGTTATGTATATAGTTTTGTCGTTCGTTTTTTTCTGAAAATGCCCCCTAATTTTTGACCCCCAAGGTCGAGGATCTTCCGCACCCCTGATATATTATATATAATTTGCGTTCTTGTTTTGGTCGGATAATGAATAGCTTAGCATGCTAAAATTAAACATCTGTTGAAAGTGTAATGAATTTGAAATTAGAATATAATGTCTGGTATTTTATGGAATTGATTATTAAACATGTCTTCACGTAAATGAATAGTTTGCTTAATATTGAAATGTTTTTACGAATGCATAATATGAGCGATAATTTTGTGAATGTATTAAACATTAAACCTGTTTATGATTTCTGTCAAAAACAATTCATATAAACAGAAGAAAAAGAGAATTCTTTTAGAAAATAATTGCTTTGTTTGACATCACAACAGAATCGTCTGATTTAAAGAAAAGAGAAACAATTGGTATACTCCATATGTGAGGCACTGCTAGCAATTGTACAGCTTATCAGTCTTTAGAGTACTTGAGTTTATTAATTTTTCATCGCCTAAAATGTGGGATAAATTGGTTTTTGGTTGATTGTGTGCTTGTGAGCTGTTTATCATTAATTTAAGTAAAGTAGTTTAATGAAGACAAATGTTTATCCAATGATTTTCAGCTAAACCTGTGTTTAATTAATGCATTATTTGTTGGTTTTTGTTTCGATCCATCAGTTTTATGACAGACAAACACTTCTAATCAAATGAATTGTAAGACACTTTTGATAAATGAGTGAATTCTTGCAATCAATACAAAACATTACATTTGAAATGTACTGCCTTTTATTCGAGTATTAAATATTGATATTTTTATTCTATTAATGGTTTCACATAATTCTTCAAATGATAAATGAAAAAATTAATAAATTAGCCCTAATTTTACATATCATACAAAGAAATTGCAATTGATTTGAAGTCGTGTCACAGAAGAGGCAAATCTTTTACTCAAAATTTGAATAATTCATCAAAACTAAGATCAAAGTTTTCCAACAATCATTTGTAAATTGAGTATAATTTATTTATTTAACCTGGATTACTTGAAATGAGAAGTATATGACCATGTTGTTTATTGCAAATGTTGAGGTCAATTTGCTTTTATTATCGATTTTAGTTCGTAATACTTGTTCGCAATACCCATAATACTTGTATTTATACTATGTTTGTTAAAAAGGAGCAAGGGATAATTTTTCGATGAGAGAAATGAACTTTTTAATGTAATTGGTTCATAAGTATACTGGGTCTTTTCAAAATACATTATTGAATGTGAAAATTTTTTTGTATAATTAGTAATTTTTCTGATTAATCATTTGATTTGTGTTTGGCTCAGATATGCAGTTCTGGTTTGAATGCAAAGGAAACATACATGTATAGTATATGTGTACATGTGTATATTATGGTGTATGGCCTGCATTATAATGATTTACTCGGACCGAATGGATGTGCAGTTATACGGTTGTAGTGGACATAAAACTAAATGGACCACAACTTGTGAATAGTTTGTCAAAGGATTCGCTATTGATATGAAACAAACTGTTTGGTCGTATCGCCGAATGGTTGAGCCTTTGAGTCCCTGTTTTCGACTAAATTGTAATTTTCAATAAATCATTTAAATCGTTGCGAAAGTAATTCAGAGAATTTAAATCAAATCTCTTTATACATAAATGGCTTTTATCGACAAAACAATTGTTTAAATTCTTTGTCTTCGAAAAATGATTTTTCACTGAAAACAATTATAATTTGAAATAAAGTTTTCGATTACATTGCATTTGATTCAATTCAATAACATTTTCTATGAAATCCAATTCTCAATGAAAGAGCCAAAAGATATCTTCTAATCATTGGTTTGAATGTGGAAGTAATGCTTCTGCGTATTTGACATCTATTTGCAACTTCTGTATGATTGCAAACCAGTCTTACACAACACCACTGAAGACAAACACAGATTCACTAAAGAATAAGAATCCGTTTGATCGCTCTTTTCTTCTATTCGTCCGAACTTTTGGAATACTAAATGACATTCAAATAATTTTGAGGTAAGAATTCAAATAATTTCCTCACAAATTATTATTATATAAACAATCCTTTAATCAATTTTCTAAACTTTGATTACTTTTTATATCGATTTTTTCAACTATTTTTGAAATAATGACCAAATAATGACTCAATTGTGAGGTCAAACAAAAATATTCAAATAGATTATCAATTATAATTTAGCATTGAAGGCCAATAGAATTATGAAATTAAAATTATATCCTTGGTTATTCATAAAATGTAAACACTTTCAGAAAAAGAATCCAATATTTATTTTCCATTAATTTGATTGACTTTCGATTGTGTCATAAACTATGTGGACTTCTGATAAATAATATGAAACTAATTTAATATACAAAGTATAAAATGTTACCAACTTTTCAAAATGAATTATCAATTGGTAGTTCAATCAAGTTTGTTCTCTAAAATTGAAAGCTCGGCAAATTGAAGCAAGTTATATTTAATTTTCCTACAAAACTCATTTCGAAATTCTCCACCAAATAAATGGTTTCTAATGGAAGTCGACAATTGACTTGTCGTCAATTCTTTATATGTTTTTTACAAAACAAAATTTTAGAAAAACACTGATTAAAGTTAAGGAAGAAATGGCTTAAAATTTTTCAGTTTTTGTTTGCAGTCTTTTTGTCAGACTTTAAATGACTTAAAGCCTTAAAACTAAAAAATGATTCTTTATATGAGTAGTGAAGAGAAGGAATTAATGACTTACACTCTGCCAAACAACGAAGCCTTAAGTATTATAATACCAGGGGTGCGGAAAGTCCTAGACCTTAGGGGGTCCAAAATAAACAAAAACAAGCTTTGGATCAAATTAATAGGCATTAAATCGATGAGTAAAAATTATTTTCTTCTCTCAATTCACCAATTCACCAATTCACCATTCACTTGCCCAAGTCCTCGTGAGGATTTGGGTATATCCTTGTTTATTCGTTTTATTAGTCTCTCTCATTCTTTCTTCTGATTTGAAAATTGCTTTTAAAACCTCTTTAACAATGAATTTTACAATTTTTGAAAGCTGGGGAGGGGGATGGGGTTAGTTGGCGGGCGGGTGCGTGGCAATGACAAAACTATATACTACATTCCATTTCATAGAGGTAGTGAAAAACAAAGAGTAAGGTAAAAAAAATTGCCGCCTCTCTTCGCTCAGTGGCGAAGGGGAGACGGTGGGAGAGTCTCAAAAACTTAAATCTAGGGAGGCGTCCACTCGAGCTCAAAAACTAAACCTCCTTGAGCACCCCTGTGCAATACTCTTTCCTCGTTTTATTATTGCCTCTCATTTTGCTAATCATTGATTAATATTCTTTAAATGTTTGAGTAATTTATTCATTTGAAGATTCCTACAAATTAATGAAATCGAATGTGTGATTATGTTTAATGTATGGCCTTGCACCAATATATGGCCAAACAAATTCATTTGAGGTTAATTCGATGGTTTCTTAAGATGTTTAAACAAAAGGCGTCAGTAATTCACTATTAATTGAATGGCACTGATTGTGGTACAGGATATTAATTTTGAGAAAATCAACTTGATAAACAACTTGGAGCCAATTTTCTTCATTTAATAATTTTAATTAAGAATCACAGAGAAGTTCAGTAGAAATAACGTCGTTTTGTATTAAACTCATTTAGTATTGACTTTTTAGGACTTAATAAATGACATTTTCATATAATTTTAATCTTCATTTAATAACAAAAATAATATTTTGCTATGAAATATGTTTATCCAAAAAAGAAGCTGTCTTAATATATTAAGGCAATCAAAATAACTCTTGATTAAGCACAAAATAATTGATTTACTAATAACTAAAATTTGGAAAAATTTGACTGCTTCATTTTTATTTCTAATTCGACCGAAATAATAATATATTAGTTATGAAAATCGATTCAATTGAATAAATTCTCATTTAATATCTGATTTGCTTTTCTATATTTAACGCCAATTAATAATATATGAGAAACTTGAGGGCATTCCGAATGAGGCTTCAGAATGTCAGCCATAACTAGAGTTGGCCCAAAAGAAACTTTCTAAAAAGTTTATCGAAAAATATTCTTCAGTAAAAATTAAAAATTTCTCCATAGAAATTTTAAAATAATTTTAAAAATATTGAAGAAATAAATTGTTTAAATATTGCAAAATAACGAGTGAAGTGAACAGATTAATGTAATAATACAATATAATAATGTAATACAACAATGTAATACAATATATTGAAAATCCAATGACGTAATATAACATAATTTATAGCTAAATTATAGCAATGTATCGTTTTGCAAAATGACCAAAACAAATGGCCAAAAATGAATCTAAATCATTTAATGTTTATTCAAGATTTGTTTTAATGGGGTATGGGTGCGATGCAGTGTTATGGAATCTAAGTGTTGAACAGAATGTAAAGTCACTCGTGAAATATAATTTATAATTATTGTGATTTGAAAAATTGTAAAGGTCATTATTTGAATGAAAGGTATGTATAAATATACTTTTAAAAATACCTTCATTGAGTTAGGAAAAACCCTGAATATAAATACAGATTTAGATGACCTAATGCCATTCACGAGTTAAGCATAAATGGCCAAGAGATTGACCATAAGTAGTCAAATGAATCCGAAAATTTTAATATGCCCCTCCTTTTAGGCTAAAACTTTAGTGTAGGCCTCCCATAGACTAGAAACTTTCTCGCTAATATTAATAATTTCTAGAAATATTTCCCCGAAAATAAATAATTTCTATTTTGACCAACCCTAGCCATAACTCAATGGCGTGAATGTCAAGAAAAACAGCGATTAATCACTATTTATATCTTAAGCGCACAAAACAAGTGTTTGATATAATTTCAATCATTACTACAAATGAAAAGTATGTAATTCTGTCAGATTTTAGTCCATTTTTCGTCAGTCAAAAGAACTTTTAATACAATAAGCAAAGCATTAAAGTTGTCGTTAATAAGTCTAAAAATGATTCCACTCTTAACTTCTGCTACCAATCGAATCAAATAAACCTCTAATTATAGAATCATTGAATTTAATGTCAAATTACTTTAATTTTCACTAAAGAATCGAATAAACTGCAATATTTTAATACAATTCATGAAAATCCAATTAAAATGTTCTCTTCATTGAATTCATTTAGTAGGAAATTGTCGGTTCCATCCATTTCTTTACAATTAACAAATATAAAAATTCAATTGAATTTCTTTCAATAGACTTATTATTATTTTTTGTTAAACCAAATAAAAGCATAGAATCAGGTACATATAGAAAATTGTGCAAGATATCTATTTAAGCTTCCAATTATTTTTGATTGATTAAAAAGAAATAAATATAATTTATATAGGAGGTGATTTTAGAATTTTAGAATCATATTCGAAAATAGATGAATGTGGTGAATTTGCGGATTAATCGATATTTAGTTATTCAAGTGGCGATTGTGTAGTGATTGGCACTCGAATGCCATAATCAGCAATGAATGGCATCAGTAATACTACTAAACAATAATAAGGCTCACAATCAAAATCATGACAACCATCTGAACGATCAGATCGCGAGTAAACTTTGCTATTTTCAGTGGAAACACTTCAGTCGTGCAAACAGTGCTCGCATTTAGATATGTCTGCAAATTGAGTCCATATCTTTCTAATAAATATTCACTCAAAACGTGAGGTCCGACTGCTATTAAAAATTTAGTCGATTATATGATTTGATGTGTGAACTGAATGTATCTAATTTATAGTCGCTTTCTTTATAATCAATAAATCAAGATGATGCAACTCAGCCAAACTCACCCACAATATGACGACCGGTAGTCCATTCTTTTATATATTCAACAATTTATTGCATTATAAACTCCTTTTAACATTTCATTGCATTCTATATACTAAATTAAAATATATTCAAGCTCGATTTTTATCCGTATAGTTTTGAAACCTATGTAATTGATCATAGTTTTAAATTGATGGTTTTATTGATGTTATTTTTTAATTAATGATCCTAATTAAAAAAAACTCCATTTGATTAAAAAAAAGAGACTCATGTGAATTTGAGATTTTCACCAAGAAATTTTTTGTTTTTAGTTATATATTGGTCAGAGATAGCCAAAGAGGCCAAAACCTCCTGACTTTAAAATTTTGGCAAAGCCCCAAAGCTTGGCGCGGCTTGGACATACCTCCTTAAACATTTTGGCCGAATATAATCGGCGAAACCGGATTTGAACCTAATTTAGCCGATAAAAGATGAATTTTGTCAAATAAAAATCAATTTCTATGTGAAGCAATACCACCTACCTGAAAACGGCCCACTAGAAAGCCTCTCCCTTGACCCCCCCTTGCTGTATCGTATAATACGGTGAAGCTCTGATATTAGAAATGAACACATTATTGGATATATTGATAGATCACCAAACGATGAGCTACATTATAAAAATTTTTAAGGTACTATTTAGATGGGTATACCAGGTAAACAAACCAAGGGATGCATTATTTTAGTTGACCGCTAATCAAAGTCTTATCAACGATGAGGAAGGATCACGACTCCAGAGGAGGTATAGGGGATTAGTATTTCGTTTTCACAAGACAAGAGTAATGGGGAGGTCACCATTTTGTTTTTCACTTAAAATAGACTAAAATGATGCTGATACAGCTAAATTAGTCCAAATCATCATTAAATGCAGTTTAAAACCCAAAATGGACCATTTCTGACATATTTTAAACAATTCCAACTACAATAAAAAGGTAATGATCATGATCATTTAAATAACATATAAACAAACCATTTTTATAACTGTAAACATAATTTGAGTAGAATTCGATTGATTTTTTAATCTTGCACACAAGAACTTTGACATTGGACATATTTGACACTGGACAATATCAATTTTATATTGTGATTATCGATGTCATTATGGTTACTTGTTCAATTCCAGCTCAACACTAAAGTTCTATATTTTAAATTACTTTTACTGAATTGAAATTAAAATAATTGTTTTGAAATATTCTAATATTCTGTTTATTCCCTCGAAAATAATTTGAGCGTCGAATTGAGATTTTGACAGATTTTCAAAATTCTTTTTTTATGCAAAAATAATTGTTTACATTTAAATAAAGACATTTAGTGTAAGATATGTCCCAATCATCAAAATGATTGACATTTCTATAAATCATAATTGAATTGTCGATAAATTTTTTTTCAATTTTGACGTATTCTTCACAGGGATTGCAATCATTTATTTGCAAGTTCATCTCTGCTTGAGCTCCAAACTGAAACCAAATTTGTGTTTTCCCTTTTCTTAATTCTCTTTTAAATTTCAAAATTTTCGGTATAATTTAAAAATTACTAAGATGAAAGTAATAAACTTTTGTCTCTTCGGAGTTATTTTTTATTTCATGCATTTAATCTTATTTGAATTTTAAGTAGATGCTAAATATTTCAAATTTTTAATATTCGAAACCTTTTATCAAGAATTTCAAGTCTCCTAGGACAATTTTCAAATTCAAGACATATTTTTCCTTTTAAATGAATTCAACATTTCTTTTGAATTATAAAAGTTTTAGAATTTTTTAATTAATTGAATATTTATCTCTAAATTCTTTTATTATAGCAAAATTCATTTGACTTTTAAACTCATTAAGCAATATGTGATACATTATTCAAATGAGTTTTAAATGCATTACAATTGAGAGTAGCGTTTTATGCATTACATAACTTATATAAAACGCTACTCTCAATTGTAATGCATTACATAACTTATATAAAACGCTACTCTCAATTGTAATGCATTTAAAACTCATTTGAATAGTGTATCACATATTGTTTAATGAGTTTAAAAGTCAAATGAATTTTGCTCTAAATAATCGATTCTCTAATAAGAATATATTTGAGAAATTTTTTATTTAAAATTGAGTTACAAATTAAAACTTCTACCGCATTACCTCACAAATTGCTGCATGCCCGTATAAATTGAAGTTAGTGCCCCCTAGATTTGAAACAAACCGGACCCCCACCCCAATTTTTAACGAGGCAAACCCGAAGTTTTCACCGAGCGAAGCGAGGCGGCAAATATTTGAGGTTTTTTAGCGAATTTTAGGAATTTTTGAGAGGCAGAAAGAACTGCAAGGGGGAACCCTCTGAGGTCGACCAGTCTCGGCATCCCTGGGCAAAAGCTGGATTATGAAGAGAAGAGATATACATTGGCCAGGGGTGCGGAAGGTACCCGACCTCAGGGGGGGGGGGTCCTTCGGAACAAAAAATAGGGGGGTATTTTTTCTGACTCGCTGGAGAAAAAACACAAAGGGTCTCCCTTTGAGTTTTTTCTGGTCTCCAAAATTTCGAGGGGGGGGTAGTGGGAGATAATTTTCCTAAAAACTTGCTCGCTTCGCTCCGCAAAAAACTTCGCGTTTGCCTCGCGTTCGCGGGGGAGGGGTCCGATTTGCCTCAAATCTAAGGGGGTCTCTTCGGGACCAAAAACTAGGGGGTATTTGGGCTATACCCCCTCTGACATTAGCTTATATAGATTTAGTTAGAAATATGTCATGAAAAAAATAATTAAAAGTGTCAGGTGAAACAAAAATTGAGGGAAATTTTTGATCGAGATTTCAATTCAATTTCAATTTCGATTGAGATAAAGGAGTAAATCTAGTGGTATTGAGTTTGATCCAAACTTGTTCTAGCTCTGAGTTTAATTTAGCAATCACCTTTGCTTTACAAAATTGTTCAAGCTACACCCACTAATTTTTTGGTCTGAGGGCACCCTAAAGTCGCCCCTTGGACATCCCTGACTTTAACCAAAATTAATGAATTTGAATATTTCTTTTTTTGACAGTTAACTCTTAATATGAATTTATCACAAATGCATTAATCTTCTAAATATCTTTTTATTTATTTTCTCTAGTCAAAATTTTACGGGAAAAATAATAAAAACAATGAAAAGCTAAATCACCTAGCATGACATGTCTGTAAGCTAGTTTAGTAATAAACTTGAAATAATAAATTTTGTCCAAGTAAAATATTTATACGGAGCAGTAAATTTGGTGCGTATTTTTTAATCACATTTCATTTGTTTTTCGCCATCAAAGCACTGATTCTGTCGTAAAATAGAGAAGAGATTTGAGTGAAGTCTCTTTACCAGAACCTAAATCTTATATCCTATTAATGATAAGTTCATAGTTTTGAGGCATAAAATAAACAATAAAACTCTAAACATTTATCCCGACTTAATATTATTAACTCATTGTTCTGATCACAGGCTGTTTACTCCCTGTTTAGTCTCTGATTAGTCGCTGATTCTTCTTCACTGATTCCTCATTACTTTTTTTTATTTTTATTGTCATAAGTTTTATTGCCAGCATTTTTACGACAAGAAACAAGAGTGAAAATCTTGTTTGTACCAGGTCAATTGTTTGTCATATACCAGGAACCAATTTCTAATATTCAATTGTTTTGGTCTGCAATTCGTTAATCTATGAAATGAAGTGAACATTACATTAATCGTTGCTGTCATCAGAAGTGCTTCGTATGATTACAATTTGCTCAATAAAGCTCTGGTTATTTGCCCCAAATGTCAGTTTTGCTTACCTTATATTATCTGTTGGACAGTCATTCATTTTATTTGTCTTCTGAGCCAATATCTCATTACATTTCGTCTTCTTTTGAGAAAAGTATTCGAAAATATAATTTTTCTTCAAAAACTCGATCCTTAAACTGAAATAGCTATTTAGATCACCTAGATCACACCAATCAGTAGTTTCTTCTATAACCTCAACTTTCGCAGATCTTTTATTTTCTTAAATAGTTTTAAGATATATTGAGATATAAGAAGATATTTGTCGTAGAATTATCAATAACATTTAATTTTTTTGTTGCAAAAATTCAATTTTAGTCATAATTTGCAAATAAATAAATAAATTACTTGCTTTATTATATGGTTACATCATGCCAAATTACCAAATAACGATTATTCTAGTTTAATCGTGTTTTAGTTCAGACCCCATCTTAATTGTTAATATGAGTAATGCATTGTTCGGTATCACTAAAATATAAGTGAATTTGTATTCTATATGTTTTTTACATATAGAAACTTATCAAAAAAAGAATTTATCATGTAAAATTTTATCTGCATAATACCACTATAAGAATGTATTTTGGCCATTTTGACTATAAAATAGAATAATTTTAGTGAAGGCGAACAATCATTTCATGCTTTCAAATAAAGAATGAAATTTGTTTTGATATTTTTGTTTTTGGTATTTTGAGAATTTTTGATTTAAATTTTGGTGTTTTGAGAATCAAAACTCTAACCCTTTAGTTAAACAAAAGATATGGGACTCTATGTGTGGTATTTTGGGAATTTGGTATTTTGAGATGTCATCTATTATATGGAAGTTAATGTAATAAATCAAATGAATCTTTGATATTAATGAGGAGTAAGCACATTTGGCACTACAACAAAACACCAAACCTTATAATATCATATCTTTTGTTTAACTAAAGGATTAGAGTTCTGATTCTCAAAACACCCAAATCTAAAGGAAAAGTTCTCAAAACACCAAAACATTTTATAATGGCTAAAATACATTCTTTTAGTGATATTTAGCAGATATAATTTTGCATGATAAGCTCTTTTTACTTATAGAATACAAATCCACGTATATTTTAATGATACCGAATCCATTGCTCATATTCATAATTCAGATAGGATCTGAACGTATGTGCTATACGTATTGATATTTTGGTATTTTGGCATCTAACCAAAAAAACTAATATTGGCAATTTTTTTGAGGAAAGTTAACATCCTAAAGACTACTTCGTATTTGTGAGACATTTATATTTGCTCGCTTCGATGTCTGCTTAATAAGCTTGAAATTGTACTCGATTGAGGCAGGCCATTATATAGCCAATTCTTTCGACGACTTTTATTACTTTAAATTTTTATTTTTGAGGATATCACAGCTAGTGATCTAGGCACTTATTTAAAAAATACTAAATGTAAAGAATTTTTATCAATAAAATAAGATTTATTTGTCATAAATGGCAAATAATATCCTTTTGAAGGAAATCAAAAATTATATCGATTTATGATTTTAGGGATAAATGGAAAGCAGTCGTCACTTACTATTCGTTTTTGAAAAGCCATTCAAAGTTGAAGAAACATAAAGAACACAAACATAAAAGAAATCCCAAATTTTCTCCATTTGGTCGGATGTTCACAACAAACACAACTCACACTTATAGCTGTCTCTCGTTTGAAATTTTTCAGATGTTATGCTTCTGTTGATTGAAATTCTCTAAAAAGTAGGTTTACATCAGAGATAGCCAAGGGGAATCTAAAGCTAACTGGATTTAACTGGATTTAAACCGATTTTATCAAACAAAATTCGACTTTCGTGTGACGCAATACCATTACCTACCCACCCCTAGGAAAATCTCAGAAAACCCCTTCTCCATTCCCCTCTCCTAGGTCGAAATGCTTAGCTATCTCTGACTTATAGCAGGGATGAATATATTGTAACAAATCTTCATGAAATTTTTGAAAAATACTTTCCATGTAAATCGTAGATAAACAAAACAACCTCTCTCAGATTTAAATTTTAAGGATTTGTCTGTTTTTCTTAAAATCAATCAATTTTCGGCCATTTTGTCCTTCATTTGGGTTTAAATTATATTATGGTTTGAAAGGGATTTTTGCGACAGGGCTAACCAAATGATCGCATTTAGCAGGGATGGCCAAGGGGAGTATGGGTCTTACCTTCCTAGAATCGAAAATTTTGGCTTTTGGGGGGGGGGGGGGGGGGGGGGGGGGGGGGGGGGGGGGGGGGGGGGGGGGGG
>JAQGCS010001605.1:0-13112 GCA_034702105.1 Fuscozetes fuscipes | reverse complement strand
TCACCTTTGACTTATTCCTCTTGTCTTTCATTGAATTAGTCGACACCGAAATCAATCGCCGAACAATGCCGACCACTCATGGGTTGTATTAACCGATTCGGTCGCCCAGTCCTCAAACGGAGAGTCAATCGATTTTCGGCTGAAGAGTACAGCAAATGGCGTTACACTACAAGCAGTGCTCTATTCCTTAATAGACGGACAGGTAGTTAGGCTCAAAGTCAACGAAATCAACTCTATTCGACCCCGATTTGAACCCAAAGACGTCCTCTTAGAAGACATACCACACTCGAAGTTAAAGCTAACCTCACAGACAACCGATGGCTTTGAAATAAAGTTAGCCGACACTCGAAACCGAGTGTCTGTCAAAGCAAACCCCTTTCGAATTGATGTCTTCAGCGATGATAAGCTGGTCATCAGTGGTAACCAAAGAGGACTATTCAAGTTTGAACAGTACAGACCCAAACCCGCAGGTATTCATTTCATTAACCTATCAGTCGATAGGACTTACCACCAATTCTAAGACATTATCTATTCATTCATTGACCACTAATTCGATGTCTAAATATTCTCTAAAATCAATTTAATCTATTGTCTGGTCAGATGGTTATCAGACATATGATGGTAGAGATCCATATTATAATCCAGAAGTGGATGACAGTCTCGATGCAGTTCCAGGTCTTTGACTACTAATCATATTCTTCACAATTTATTCGATAATCACTTGTTTTGATCGAAAAATCACTAAATTTTAGAGTTTTTTTTAATTTTGTGCTAAAATTAATTAAATTATTCTTTTCTTATATTTAGTTTTAGTTGGAATCGCACAGAATTTGTGAACAGAATGAAACACTTGTCTATACTTTTATTGAGTTCCAAAACATTTGTCAATTAATCTAAATATTCAATGATTTTTTAAACAGAAGGTGAAACTGAAGGTCAGCCACCGGCTGAGGAGTGCACAGAAAGCTGTTGGGAGGAAGACTTTAAGTCACACAAAGATACCAAACCCTACGGTCCAATGTCTGTGGGCTGTGACTTCACATTTATTGACTTCGATCACGTTTACGGCATTCCCGAACACGCAGACAGGTTTGCGCTCAAGAATACCAAGGGTGTGACCGACCCCTACCGGTTATACAACGTCGATATCTTCGAGTACGAGAATGAGACCCCTATGTCTCTCTATGGCGCCTTCCCTCTAATGCTGGCCCACTCAACTTCAAGAACCGTAGGCCTGTTTTGGCTGAACCCGTCCGAAACCTGGATAGACATCGAGTCGTCAAACACCGGCATAACGGGTATGATCTCAAACCTGGTTTCGGGAGATACCAAAAACAAGTTAACCCATTGGTTCAGTGAAACCGGGGTTATAGACGTATTCTTCCTTTTGGGTCCAAAATCCAATGATGTTATGGCACAGAATGCAAAGCTTACCGGCACTACACAACTACCGCCTCTCTATTCGATTGGGTACCACCAGTGCAGATGGAATTATTGGACACAAGGTTTGTGACTTTCTTTTTATTCTATCCTTAGATCTAATTATTCAGTAATTTATCAAAAAAATTGAGTTTTAATTTCAAAATTTTCGGTCGTTTTTATCCAAATTCTAACTCTTTTCAACGACAGCCGAAGTCAGCGAAGTGGACACTACTACCGACAAACACGACATTCCAATGGACGCCATATGGCTGGACATCGAATACACTGATCAAAAGTCGAAAAAGTACTTTACTTGGGATCCACAGACTTTCGGTGACGCCAAGAGTCTGGTCTCGAATCTGACATCAAAAGGCCGGCGACTCATCACTATAATTGATCCGCACATCAAAAAGGACTCGAATTATCACATATACCAAGAAGGCATCAAAAATGGCTACTTTACCAAAGATAACAAAGACAACGATTACGAGGGTTTGTTTGTCATTATTTTTGCCCATTTCTCTCATGATTTGAGTGAAAATTATCACATTTTGTGATATTTCACTAATATTTTGAAATTTGTCTCTTGTGTTGCATAATAGAAACGTGGCCAGGTTGTTTTATAGTTTAATAGTTAATAGTTTAACTCTTTGAGGGATTATAATAAGGGGTCTTATATAAAGGTTGGACTGTATTTTATTCTATGCTATAGGCTGGTGTTGGCCAGGCACTTCAATGTGGCCGGACTACCTCAATCCAGAAGTAAGCAATTGGTGGAGCGATAAGTTCGCGCCGCAACACTTTCCCGGCTTCGATGGTATAGTTGACATCTGGAATGATATGAACGAACCGTCAGTCTTCAGTGGACCGGAGATCACAGCCCCAAGAGATTTGAAGGTATTATTTGTATATATTATTGACGTTTTGGTAAAATTAAGAAATATTTTCCATTTTAACCACAAACTCATTGGCACAGCACTACGGCGGTGTTGAACACCGGGAACTGCACAACATGTACGGCTTTTTAATGACCAAATCAACATATGAGGGCATGGCTAAACACAGGCCAAATGTGCGTCCCTTCATACTGACCCGTTCCTTCTTCGCCGGCTCTCAGCGATATTGTGCGGCGTGGACGGGTGACAATATGTCCAAATGGGATCACCTCAGAATGACAATCCCTATGCTGCTGTCCCATTCGGTGGCCGGTATAACATTCATTGGTGCAGACATTCCTGGTTTCTTTTTCAACCCCGAATCAGAGGAACTGGTGATACGGTGGTATCAGGCATCCATTTTTCACCCGTTCTTTAGAGGGCATGCTCACTTAGACACTAAACGCCGAGAGCCGTGGCTTTTTTCAGAGCTGACAAAGAACGCCATCAGAGACGGTTTGGCCTAATAATAAGCCTTCGATTAATTAATTGTTTTGCTATCTTTCCCTATAACCCAGTTCTTCGAATGCGTTACGTATACCTGCCTCACATGTATACCCTATTTTACCAAAATGAGATCTCAGGAATGCCTCCAATGAGACCACTTTGGATGACATTCCCCGAAGACACTCATAGTTTTGCAATTGACGATGCATATATGTTGGGTGACGCTCTCCTCGTACACCCGGTCCTAGAGAATGGACAGACAGCGGTTGATGTCTACTTTCCAGGCAACGGTACCACCGCTTGGATCGACATTAAAACACATCACGTCTACGGTGGTGGTAACTCACACCCCATTCCCGCAGACATCAACTCAATACCCATTTTCCAGAGGAGCGGCACTATTGTGCCCAAACGGTATTTCCATATAATGGTCTGTCAATAAACTAATCAATTATTCAAAACATAGGGAACGCCCTCGAAGGTCAGCAATACTTGCAGTCAACGATCCCCTATCACTAGACGTATTCCTAGACAACAGCGGGTCAGCCGAAGGCAAAGTCTATTTAGACGACGGCCAGAGCTTCGACTACAAGCGTGGTCAGCATATCTACGGCCAGCTTGGGTTCAGTAGGAAGACTCTCATCTATGAAGTGATTGAAGGCAAATGGGATGAGTCTAAGGCATGGCTCGAAAGGGTAACCATTTATGGCTGGCCTTCGAGGCCGTCAAAAATAGTGCTGACCTCAGGTGAAAAGAGCGCACAGTTGGCTCATAAATATGACGACAGGAAACGAATTTTGGTCATCCGTAAGCCCTCACTGCCATTCACTAACAGCTGGCAGATTAAGATCACTTAAACAAAGCATACCTGTGCGCCACTCAGCCATAAACGTCAGGTTCTCTTAATTTTAGCCATAATTTTGTGTTTAATTTAATCTTTTGGTCAGAATTTTAGTGAATTTTTTTCTTAATTTGTAGTAATTTTGTCTCAAAACTCAATTCATATTAAGTTTTGATTAGATTTTTGTGAAATTCAACGAAAAAATAATTTTTATTCGCAAAATATTTGAAATTATATTTTTATGAACCACTTATAGGACTGTCTTCTCAGAGAACAAACCTAAGGATCGGTCGCTTCGATCGTTTGATTGAATGAAAATTTGATTAAAAACTAAAATTCATTAAAATATTTAAGAAATTACCTTAAATTTTATCTCAAATTCTGTCTCAATTCTTCAGCGCCTAATCTCTGTCCCCAAAACACAGGATATCAACGCTTAAAATCAATTTATGAAAACTAATTAGTACTTGCAATTCAAGTTCATTAAAAGCTTATTTGAGCCCAAATTCTGTTCAAAACAATTATATAATTACCGTTTTTGAAGTCATTATCAATGAGTCGTAAACTTCAGACTAAACGCAACAATCAATTGATAGTTGAGTTTTGTTTCACTAATTGAGTCGAAACAAGTGTTTTGCTGTTTATGCAAATCATTAGAAAAATTGTGAATATAATGAAATACTTTCGATAAATAGAACCAAAGTTTGGTTTCCAAACCCTTCATCGGAACGGAATAATTGATTCTGAGCTATGATTTATGATCTAGTGCTTAACCTCCGGTGAACTTCAAAATTACAGTTTATTTAAATAATTGAAAGGGTTTTGAATTTTTAACAAAATTAGTTCAAAAGACAAAAGTAATTTCGACTATTAGTCCGATTCTAAGCTAATTAACACCAAATCCTTAGCTTTTAATCCATATATAAAAGACTTGGATTTCGAGTTAGAAATCATTCCAAAAGTTTTCGCCGAAAAAATGAATAAACAATTGATTGCTTTCTGTGCTATAATTCTTACCATAAATGTGCTGATTGTGGAGTGCGGAGGAAAGGGCGGTTCATCCTATGGCTCCAGTATTAAACACGGCAGTGGGGGAGGAGGGTATCAAAAAGGCAGCGGAGGAGGCGGTGGTGGAGGTAATGACTCTAAGGTTTGTTAAATTTTAGTGAACCACCCTTTCCTTAGGCAAAGGTGGCGGAGGATCGGTATCCTACGGTTCCAAAATTCAACATAAGGGTGGATCTCAACCCCCACCAAAGAAAAGCTACGGAGGAGGGGATGGTGGTAAAGGAGGAGTTCAGGTCAGTGGACAGAAACCAGGAGGTGGTGGGCACTATGGAGGACATTGATCACCCCTAGGGACCCTAATGATCCGGACTGTCTAATTCGCACATCATATAACATAAAAATTCTAAACAAGTTCGTTTACTGTCCTCTTTGTTCTATCCACTGATTTGTAGTAATCATAACATTTCAAACTCTTGTTATTTGAATTTAATGCTAAGGATATTTGAAAATAAAATCAATTTTTATTTCATTTTCAGAAAAAATTAATTATTCTGAGGTTTGACTGTATTTTATCATTCCTTTAGTTTCACACATAAAACGTCCGAAAATCCTGTTTTTATTTACACTTTTTTTCAAAATAAATAAAATTGTTTGACATTTAAATCATTCAAAATTCTATTTTTAAACCCCTTTTAAAAATAAGCTTTGAATTTAAAATTTTCAAAAATAGCTTATTTTCACAGCCTTTTAGTCGATTGAAAAATCTTGGCTTCAAAATGAATGTCACTTCAAAATAAATTATAATTATGGATGAAAAATCATCTTTTAATCGTTTCGGGTCAGACTTAAGTGAATTAATTCTAAGTCACCTATCAGTGTTTGACAAACTATCCCTGGAGTGTCTATCGAAACATATCCGAAACATAATATTCAATAAACAAAAGTCAATAATAATTAGCAATAATTATGTGAATATCGGAAACAATTCAACAGTAAATCAATTATTGATTCAAAACCAAGACTTCAAACGTCTGTTTAATATTAAAAAACAACTTTTCGGCGAATTATTGTCGAAATTCCGGTCAATAGAAGAGCTAACTATCGATAACTACTGTATAATCGATGGTCAGATCTTAAGACTTATTGCAGATAATTGTCTAAACTTAAGAAAATTTGTCTGTACTTCAATCAAATTCATTGGCATTCAAGATGAAGACCTCGACTACTTTGGCCACAAAATGTCAAAGAGCTTGGAATTTATACAATTCGATTGTCTCCAAGATATTCAGTTAAATAGATTATTAAGTTTAATCCAAAACAGTGTCCGAAAGGTTAGAATAGATAACAACAATTTCTGTCTTCGAAATGATCTTGTTTTCTTGGATTTCGCCAAATGGCTTTCGAGGAATAGGGACTCGACTGTTGATAATTCCCCAAAACTATTACCGAACTTGAGGTCAATTTTCATAACCTGTTACAGCGCTGAAGACATCCAACGATTGGCTGATTATTATTCAAAAGACTTAATCGAAATACAGATCAGATTTATGTCAAACTATTTGATGGGAAACGTCATGAATGCCTGTCTTAAGCAGTTGTCCCGATTCGTAAACATCCAGTCCTTAACACTACTCATCTATAACTACCAGAAGGAATTCATATCACCCATTGATGAGGGCTTGAGACTAATCGGTCAAAACTGTGTAAAACTCAAGTATTTCATCTGTGAAATGACCCGAAACCTGATATCTGGCCAATTGTTTGATGTCTTCTCCGACTTCTCGGCGCTCAAGACTTGCAAAATAAGCACAACATATGAAAATCAGGACTCTTATGGAACAGTAGAGGGATTGAAGAACTCGAAGGGATTAAAACACTTAACTCTTTACCTGAAGTACTTATCAGACAAACATTTCCTAAGCATTCAAACGGTTTTACCGAATCTGAGGTCATTTAAGGTGAACACAAGTGATGGATACCTAACCGACCGAACCGTTCACTCGCTGTCAAAACTGAGCCATTTGTCTGCCGTCGAGATTTCAGGCAGCAGTCCATCGCTGGTAAACATCACAGACCAGTCTGTGTCTGCACTTGTGGCCAACTGTCCCCACATTCGAGCCGTCAGTCTTTTCTGCAAGACTTCTGTGGGTAAGCCAACTGTGGATCAGTTCATAACTATTGCCAAACTGTATCCCAAAAACATCTATAAATACTTCTTTGAGTTTCATCAGTCCTACGATGAGGACAGTTATGAGGAACTCGAGTCGCAATTCGAGCGCATCTCTTATCACTCAGTGCCCCAAAACCTAATAATTTACGAACTCTGAGATCATATTAGCCTTTGTTTAGTATTTATTCAAAAATTGTTGTTTTCGTTGAATTCCTTGAAATTTATTAATAAACTTATTATTTAATTGAGTAAAAGAGCGGAAAATTTGTGTAAAATAAATTAAATTTGATTTTAACATTGATTATGAAATGTTAACGTATATCCTAACTATCCATGATACTTTACTTTATACTTTGGCTCGGGCATTGGCATCTCATAACCAGGTCTTAATATCGGTGTGACCAAATTGGTAGCTCCTTTATCTTTGCCGACACTATCAAGGGAATGGCAAAAATTGACCAGGAACTGTCTCCAATCATTCATATTAATGTTGAGCGCCGTACGAATGATTTCGTGCATTAAATGTCTCATCTCAATATGCCCAACCTCATTTGCCCAACGAAGATAATGTGACACATCATTAATGGTGGCCGACTCGAGTAAATACTCCTTGATCATGGTCTTAAGTTCAGCCAACTCGACATTGTCTGCGGCCACATATAAGTCCATAATATCTCGTTTGACGTCAAAGTTATGGTCGATTTTGTCGGTATATATGTATTGAAGAATATACTGAAAAATATCGGGATTCAGACCAACAACTTTGAGGCAGGGCTTGTGTGGACCTTGATGCTTTTTCAACAGTTGCACTATATTTTCGTTCAGAACGCTTGACCTCAGGCACAGAATATTCTTGTGAGCACAGAATACATGGCTCTCATTAAGACGAGTATCAATTACTTCTATTTCAATATCGCAATAGACTTGGAAGTTTAGTAGATTTCCAGTCATTCGTTGTAGTCTTGTACACTCCAGTTCCTCACCAATCACCATCTTAAAATTAGATTTCTTCTTGCTTTTATGATCTATAACAGGCTCACTATTCTCCGCCGGAATTATCTTGAAGATTTCAGTGCTTTCGTTGTTCTTGATCAAAGTGAAATTTATTAAAATTATGAATAAAGTTAAGATTATCGAGTACATTTTCCATTGATATAATGATAAAATTTTTAATATTTTTGAAACTATTCGGTAGTAAAATATGAATTCAATGAACTAATAAACGCCTTTTCCTTCAACCTATTTATAAGCTTTTGTTCTTGTTAATTACTCACCCTAATGAATCAAATTTAGTTTATGAACTTAATAACTCTAATATTTTAATTGATTAATCATTTTTTTGTTCACAAATTGAAAAAAATAAAAATACTTTTAGAAGAAAAACGTGATTTTTATTAATTATATGTTTATTAAAGTGTTTTATTTATATTTACCAAGGTACAGTAGCCGTAGATTGATTATGAATTGTTATGATATCTACTCTTTTCAGCAACTGTCAGCAGGTCAATCTAACGATCATCTAACGGTCAGCAATCCAACGAATTCACTTCAAGCATAAAATTCGCCTAGCTGAAATATTTTTCTTATTTTGAATAAAGCGTGAAAAATGCCCATTTCCCTATTTCAAAAAAATTTGAATAATTAAAAATAAATTGATTTGTAAACAATCAACAATAACTCATCTGTTTTATGTTTACCTAACATGCATTGATTTGACCTTGAAAGATAGACCTGTCTGAATAAGTATCACAATTTAACGCTAAATAATTGTGTTTAATATTAGAATTTGTTTTTGAATGTAAACATTTATAATTAAATACTCAAGGATAAGCATGCAAAGAAGTTAACGATCAGCGAAATCCAAAATTAGTATAGAATTGGAAGTCCAGGCAATTAATATGCAATTTTGGTTAATTAATCGTTCAAACGATACAAAGTACTTATCGGGGTTGTTCATTCCAAGGTTAGGAATCTAAAAGAAATCTAAAACCTGTTTTGAATGAGAAAGTCGAATTGAAAGATATTGTTTATGAAATTATAATTAAACATGCAACTTCAATTCACTTATTCCGCTAATTTTGTAGTCGTTTTTATTATACAGTGAAACCTCGAGATAAGCAAACGATCGTTGACTCAAAATCTTTTGCTCGATTGAGAGTTTTCCTTAGTGAGAGGTTCACTAGACTAAACTTTGTAATAAAATAATGGATACATAACCAAGTTTATGCACATTTTAGAATCTAAAGATTTTCAATAAGTTTTCATAAAACAACATAGTGTTTTCACTTGATAATTTTTAATTATTTGTAAAAATAAATATAACATTAGCTCTTAGATATCAAATATTGGTTATATTTTGTTGATTTCACACTACATTGTACATGTACAATTGTATAATTTAGTAATAAATACATATATGTATACATATATAATATCTAACAGTTAAAAAATGTGACAGTATGGAGGTTTTGGGTTCCCAAGATATTTTTAGCATTAGTGCTACGGGTAAAGTAAACCACCAAATTTAGTGAATCTTTCACAACAGAGAAGTTTAACAACATTCACAACTTTGTAGTTGGACTGTATGAACAATTACAATTTTATTGCTATTTGAAATCAAAACCTAATTTAAATATAAATTTTTATTTTAATATGTGCTGAGAACATTTTATATCAAGTACATAATATCGGGGATGATCAAGGTCCATGGCTTTAGAGGGGGGATCTAGGGGTGATTTTTAAAAAAAATTTATAGAGGGGATCTAGGAATTTATAGTGGAGCGAGGCGGAAAATTAAAAAAATCATTCCCCTTGAAAACACAAAGGGTATACCTGTAATGTTAAATTTTTGAAAAATTCTAGGGGGATAATCAGTCGATACCTCTTGGTCATCCCTGCATAATATACAAATATAAGTTCCATCAAATTATCCTTGATACTTGATTCTATATCTTGGCTGAGTCTTCTCTGTGTTTTTCTTATCATTAGTATTATTAGTTACTCCTATTACTTCAGTTTCTGTCACCTTATTTTTTATTATATTGTCCATAATCATCTTGGCATTTTCTCGTTGGCCTTCTCGTTCACGACTATCATCATTTTGGAACAGACATAAATTCTTGACAAAAAGTCGCCAT
Organism: Fuscozetes fuscipes; assembly: GCA_034702105.1. Taxonomy (NCBI): domain Eukaryota; kingdom Metazoa; phylum Arthropoda; class Arachnida; order Sarcoptiformes; family Ceratozetidae; genus Fuscozetes; species Fuscozetes fuscipes. The sequence goes on along the minus strand of JAQGCS010001605.1, from coordinate 3,152 downwards.
TCCTTGATATTCATATTCAAAGATGTGCGTACTAATTCCAACAAAAAGATTCTAGTATCGCCAAGGTCAGGTTCTTGGATAATAGGAAGAAGTGGTGTTAAATCCTTTACAATGCTAGATGATGACTTCATATATGCCTTAATCATATCGACAAGTTCAGACAAATTAATTTTCTGTGCTGCCACCAATAGGTTTATAATATCCTGTTTGACGTCAAAGTTTGGGTCAATTTTGTCGCTATACATGTACTGAAGAAGAAAGAAAAACGCCTCCGGGTTTATGCCATAGAGTTTGAGACATGGGTTTTGACCCTCTTTTCGTCCATTGTCCTGCACACAATGATCTTGGGGTTTGGCCAATAGTTCATCTATTTTGTCACTCAGCACGTTTGAGCTCGCTGCCAAAATTGCTCGGTGAACACAGAACAGGCTTTGTGATTTATTATGGAAGTCAGTCACCTAGACGAAATATAAATTATTCAAAAAACTTAATATGTAACTCTTACGTTATAAGAGGAAGGTCGTATTATAAAATTGTAGAATGAGGATTAAGTGAAGGTTTTCGGTGCTATTCTTATGAAATATTCAAAAATATTTAACTAGCATATTTTTAATAAGTCGAATGAGTAATTATCAAGAAATACTAATCCTTATTTTCTAAATTTATTTTGATATAATCTCAGATCTAATTTGTTTTTTAATTTATCAAGAGAAACTAAGTCAATACTGTATAAAAGTCAACTATACCTGAACATCAATATCGCAATACTTCCTGTATAAAAATAAATTGGCGTAGGTAATCTGCAGTTTTGGACATTGCATACTAGTATTCAATATCGTTTTAAACGAAGTGATCTGCTTGTTAACTTGAACGTAGCCCACATTATTTTCAACCTCATTTGATTCCAACTCTACTTCGATTACAGAATAACTCGAACCTATTAATAAAAATGAAATTATCAAAATTGCAAACATTTTCTCATATTATTTAATATTCTTGCAAATACGAAAGCTGTCAAATGTTCTAAATTGACCCTGTGCTCATTGTTATATAACTTTAACTCACTGGGAATTTCCCTGGATATTCAATTTTTCATAACAATTGATTATTTGAAAATCTATCTAGCTAATAAAATCAAATTAATTATTTAGAACAGCATTGATGAGTGAAAGTCGAAAAATAAACAAAAAATTGTATAACCATTGTCAATTATTTCCTTTAATTATTAGTTATTTTCTGTAAATCACGCCTTCGATTGCATGTATTGACAATTGGCACATGATTGAAGGCCATTTCAATTAATTAATTCCAACAAGCATATTAATGCTTAAATTACATACTAATTGATTCTGAAAGTACGTACGCATAAGACTTAAATTCGAAACCAAAAACTAGAAGGTATTTGGGGTATATTCCTCATATCCCTTTCCGCACCCCTGGCATAAGTGTTTAATTCTACTAAAATAAACAGTGAATAGCAAAGGGGGAGAGGTCTTCAAAATATACTAATTTAAATAATACATACTCTCAATGGAATAATCCCCATATTGACAAAAAAACATTTTTCTGACTTTTTAAAGGTAAACTTTCTATACAGGGTGATTTTTATGTATGCATTTTTTGAAAAAATCATATTGGGCAAACGGCTTAATATATTAATATGTAATAATTTTAGAAAGTTTATAAACGTTTCATATATAATATATATAATACTAAAAGTTTTAAATTGTTCCATTTGTAATTTGGAAATGGAGTTCAAATAAGTCATATCATACATGGATTGAGGTTCACATTTAAGCGGTAATTGGATTATTGAAGAGTTTATTTGGGAATTCTTAACGATTTCCGAATATTAAATGAAATTTGTAGGAAATATGCTCTAGTATTTCAATGCATAATTGTGCTTAACTCTTTTTATGATAAAACGATTCAACTCTTTACTTAATGCTTTAATGTAAGTGACCAGGAATGTTATCCACCCATTTTTAGGATGTGCTAACGCTTTGCATAACTCTTTGATTATTTAATGATTGACTCAAACCCTTTCACTTGTCTATGCCTTTTGTCATTCAGTCAGTGGCTCCCATTGAGAGAAAAATAAAGGCCGTCACTTGGAAAGGGTTCTTCACTTGTCTTAGAATCTATTAAACAAAATTCATTTTTGATTAAATAAAAATTAACTGATATTTCAAAAAAAATATTTTGTTTATTAATATTAATGCAAATCTTTAATGAATCGTAAATTTGACTGCTCTTCAAAGATGTGCTCTTTATCTCTGGTATCGCTTTTATCCAACAAACAGATATACTTAACATACATTCGCCACTCATTTATAGTCATGTGAAGTGATTTGCGAGCTAGGTCCACTAAAAATGTCCTGGCATGACCCTCATACATATGAATTCTAGACAGGAAAAAAGATGTTTCTCCTTTTTCCGCCAACTTCAGCAAATAGTCATTGATGTCTTCAGTCAAACCCTGGAGATTGAGCATAGATGCGGCCACATATAAGTCAATAATATCTCGCTTGATGTCAAAGCTCGGGTCAATTTTTCCATAATAGATATACTGTAGAACATTCATAAATATGTCGGGATTAGCGTCTTCCACCCTAAGGCAAGGTTTATCTGGAGAACGGCATGGTTGTTTATTAATCGCCTTGAGTAGATCCTCAATGTTAGAATCCAGCACAGTGGACCTTGTTGACAGAATGGCCCTGTGAACACAGAATGTTCGGTTTTCATCGCTATGTTTCACAAATATCTCGGTATCGCAGTGTTTCTCAGAGAAAAGTAGTTTTACACCCATTCCCTGTAGTCGACAGTCGCTACCACTATCCATCAAAGCTTTCAGAGGAGATAGTTTATGTTTTACGACCACTGTTTTATTGGTCCTAGCGAGAGTTCCGGGCCATATATTCATGAGGTTGCGCTCAAACTGTTGTTCTGCAATACAAGAATCTCTTATTAATATTAATAGAATTGAAATTGTAATAAGTTTAAGCATTTTTATTTCAAATAATAATCTTGCTAATTATTTAATGCACAAAATTCAAAGAGTTGGATATGAACTTGAGTTCATCTATTTATAAGTTTTATTTGCGGGAATTTACCTATTTGGATTTTTTTGTTTTTATTTATAATCAATTAAA
>JAQGCS010001604.1:0-13117 GCA_034702105.1 Fuscozetes fuscipes | reverse complement strand
ATTCAAAATATTTTACCTTGGTAGCCCCTTTGTGTTTTTATGCCTTTCTTGGTCATCATAGCAAGATCACCTTATTTTAGTGATTCATTCTATTGAAAATAGTTAGTCATTCGACAAAAACATGTCAATCAGTTTAATTGACATTCTCTAATTTTATACCAAATGGACCCTGAGTTTAGCCATCATCATTCAGAAATCAATATTACATGAATTTTTTGAAATTTTAAATTAAAAATATGTATTGCTTTAACAATTTTTATTAGTTTCATATTTCATTAATTATTTAAATGTAATAAAATTTCAAAAAATTCATATCAGAATATGTAACAATAATATTCAAAATTTTACATTTTAAATATATTAATGAAAATTAAATTTTTTCAAAAATATTTTAATGGTAACTTCAATTCATTTTAGGTAAAATAATTTTTAAAAAAGATTTCATAATTTTATATCTTAAAATTTTTGAGATATGGACGTCGATTAAGTCTAACTTTGAATGCTCCTAGCTACTTTATTTTTAAGAGTAGATCACTTTTGAAAAATAATTTATTTAGATATTTAAAGCATTAATCGAGCTATGGTGTGATATTCTTGAATATTAGCTATATTCTCTTTTTAACTTTGATACATTTAGTACATCTCATCCTGTTACATTTAGTATGTACGTGGCTGAAATTCACAACTATAAAAGATAAAAATTATTATTCATATATAAATTTAATATTTTTCAATATTACATGGCTAACATACGCCCTCCAAAATTCTGGGTTCGTTTGGTATGGACTCAAGATATGGTGTATGGCAACTGACCTACTTAAAATAAAATTCAATGAAATCAATGAGAAAATTGAGTTAAGTCTCAAATATTCAAACGTAAATCTATTGATGCATGCAATCAATGAACACAATTATGTCGAATGTGTGGCAAAAAAATTAAATGACTTCTTCCGGTTGTTAATATTCGTTATATATTACATTGCTACAATTGGTTTCCTTATGGCATTTTACCTCACACATAAGCATGATACTTCCACAATTGGCAGATATTGTACGGGTTTTACATTTGGTTCTTGTTTTACGGCAGTACTTGCAATGAATCTGTTGAGCACTGAAGTCATAACAGCAGCTCATAAATCCTATAAGACTTTACTTTCCATCTCAGTGAAAAACACCAAGATGACATTCAGAGAGCGTTGCAAGCTATTGTCATTCATTGAGAAACTGAGTGGACGTAAGATAGGGTTCTATTGTTATAATCTATTTCCTATGAATAACCACGAGTTTTGCCAATATGTATTAATTGCTTGTTGTAATTACATTCTTTTACTTAATCGTTTTAAATAAATAATTATTATCTTAAACACAAATGTTCTATAATTTTTAAATTTCAAATAAAGGTAAATTAATTCATCATTTAAATACAGTTCTTTTTAATGCGAGCTTCAAAATATTTTACCTTGGTAGATTCTTTGTGTTTTATACCTTTCTTGATCATCATAGTAAGATCACCTTATTTTAATGAGTTATCAATAAAAATCTAGACGAGGTTTACAATGTTATGCATGTATCTCGTGTATGCGCACGAACTAAACAATGTTAACAATCATATTCTTTAATATAATCATTGCTGATAATCATATTTAGAAAAATGGTCAATTGATTCAGAGATAAAAAAAAGGTCAAAGATAGGTTTGTTTGGAAATTTTGACTAAATAATGAAAATATGGTGAAGTCCAGCATTTTTCACTACGTTTACGAAGTAAGAATGTAGTATATAGTTTTGTCGTATATAATTGTGTCCAAACTATTTCAAGATAGCCCTTTTTCGCCATGTAATTTTAATTAGAGTGACGGCCTTAGGATATTTAAAATATTTATTTTACATCTCATCATATACTCTAATTTCTGGGATTATTGTACATCTTATGAAAAATTTGATTAAAATAATTAAAATTAGAAAATGAGATGTCTACATTTTTTTTAATTACTCAATTTAATAAATATAATAGTATATCAAGTGTTTCTGTAATAACAAAATAATTTATCTATTTATAAATTATATTTCAAAGTGAAGGCGTGACCAAATCTATATACTATTGTACGTCATCAATTCAAAGTGAACATTGCAAAAGTGTAGTAAAGTTCAGTTCTTGGAAATCAAATTATGATTTTATTAAATTGAAAATATATTCACTTATTTATAAATAACAATTCAAGAATGTTCTCATTATGCTTATTTGATCTAGAATATTTATGACAAATATAATTATACAAGGTTCAAAATTTGAATAGGAAATTACAAAATTATGAACTCGATATAATTAAACTGAAAAATGTGTGTTTTAAAATAGGATCATAACATTTATTTAGGCCAGTACAATTAATAATATCCTGAATTTAATGAGCTCATTTATATAAGGACTAAATAACAAGCAAAATTATTTTACAATTATTGTAGTTATTTGTAATGAGAAAAATATAAAATGATCACATTCAATCCAATTAATCGTAAGCTTGTCAAATAAAAAATATTAATTTACCTAACCTGATTTTCTTTAACCAGATTTGGTTTTACTCTTGGTGCTTTGTTTTACCAAAGCATTTTGTTTTTGCCCCGAATATGAATCAATCAAACCGTGTGTTTGTGAAGACAACACTATCTATTGCGAAGGAACTCAAGATATGAACTTGGTCAATATTTTTGCAACCCTGGAGAAAAGTTTGAATAAAAAGGAAAAACACTTCAATGGCTTTCATTTGAATAATACGGCGATAACTGAACTCAAAGACTACACATTCAAAGACATCACATTCAATGAGATTGCTATTGAAAACTGTTACAATTTGACCACGATCGATAATTTCGCGTTTGGAGCTAACTTCTTATTTACTAGAAAAGTTACCTTTTCAAATAATTCGCTACTAAGTCGAAATGTGAATTCAATTTTTAACATTTTGTCAAGATTCTATAATGTTGAGGAAATTACTTTACTGGATAATAATTTGGTGGAAATCCCTTCGAATGCTTTCAAGCCTTTAATAGGTTATCAAGATTATTTGAAAACACTGAAAATTGGTGGCACTTCTATCAGCAAAATTGGTGATAGTGCATTTTTCTCACTAAGAAATGTTAAAAATATAACTATCCATGATACATCTATTGCTGAAATACATGAATATGCCTTTAAATTCAATATGTGGTCAAATATGGTTTTAAATAATTATTTAACCCTACAATTATTAAATAATATAAATTTATCAAGCTCAAGCTTTCACGAAAATTCACTTGTTAATATCGGGAGACCAACAATTCTTCAAATATTGGGAAAAGGTCTATTTAAAACTTTTTATTACAATACATTTTGGAAGTTCTTAAAGTCAGACCCGAATAATAAAATTATCATGGATAATCACGTGGTTGATTGCCAAAACTGTCAAAACGTATGGTTGAAAGAGAATCCAGATCAGACGAATAGAATACAAAAATTGAATTGTCAAGATGGAATACAAATATATGACCAAGAAAACTTTGCAAATTGTAGGCTAGTTGATCTTTTAAAACCTTGTCGTTTTATAGAGATTGATTTTTTACTATGCGAAAATCAAATTGACCTTAATTTGAAGGCATATTTCACCAACGTTTCAAAGTGGCTGGAGCAGTTAAATTCACCAAAACACTTCCTGATATTTGCCTTACGCAATAGTACCCTTGATGAATTGGAAGGCAACACATTTAATGACATTACATTCGATCGCATTAATATTGAAAACTGTTCTAATCTTAAGACAATAGACCAGTATGCTTTCAGTGGCACAGAAAAAGCTCTGGAGCTTAAAGATAACCCCATGCTCAAATTTAATGAAGGTGAATTGTCAAAACTTTTGAACCAATTCAACAATCTAGAATTCATTTATTTGGAAACAAACTCTTTTACTGACTTTCCATTTAATGTATTACCGAAGACCTTGGAGAAAATTATGATTGTGGAACCGGTTACTAGATTAAAAAGCAGGTCCATTTACGATCTTCCAAATTTGAACTATATATATCTCAATGCAAGATCACTTGAAATTATAGAAGATTATGCATTTGAACGGAATATTTCACAAAATGATAATCATGTTAAATTTGATATTAGTTTCGAAGATGTAAATTCGACCTCGATATTCAGTGATAAATCATTACTCAAAATGAATAGGCAAGCAACTATTCATTTTGAATGGGATGCAACTTATTTCATTGTTTTGGATGAAAAATCATTTTTGCCCTTTATTTTGGATCATGGTCAAAACCACATATTTTGTAATTGCAAACTCGATTGCCAGGATTGTAATAATTATTGGATCAAGCAAATTATGAATGAAAGACCAACAGAAGATTTATTTACTGCTGCTGGGTGCTCTAATTCAACTGAGTTTATATGGGAGTCTGTTTTGCATGATGATAATTTTAAAAGTTGTAACAAAATCCATGAATGATTTCAAATAAATTCGAAATTTTATATTTGACCCCTCTTTATAACCTGGTTATAGTTTCTGAAATTTAAAACTAATTGTAATAGAAATTAATTTTTTAATAACCTAGTTATAATATCTCAATTTTCCTTATTATCTGTGTATGTGTATTACCAATGTATATCTAATTTTGGCTCTAATTTAATTATCTTTTATAAAATAAAATTTATTCTATTTTTATCATTGAACTTGTTATATACAATTGAGGATTAAATCAGGGATGCCCAAGGGAAGGGAGATGATCTCTTGGATTGAGTTGTGAATTAAATAGTTTCAAAAAATAGCCCACCAGCTAAAATATTCATCATATTGCAAGTTGATGCAAATCTGGAGAGCATTGAAAATATTTGCCCACTCTAACGAGATAGAACATGGCAAATTTGATTCCATTTCAACTGATAGGTTGAAGTAAAATCTCTTATTTTGCATATAAAAGCAATATTCATATTTGACATAAGTTACAGTTTATTCTTATTAATCAAATGTATATCAACACGATCATTTAAATAATTCATGATAGTTGCATGTTCCTTTTAGTTCGTTTGTTTATATAAATATAATATCGTAGTGTTGTTAGGATTAAAACCTTCACAAATACTCACAAACATTTATTTACATAAATTCGGATTAAAACGAAATAAATGTCACTATAGTTTGTACGAAAGGAGTGGGTCGGGATCACTAGATCCGTTTGAGGTGAAGGCAGTTTTGGAAGAATCCGGGTTCAAAGTTAGTTATAAAACATTCCAATTTTACAGAAACAGTTTGGATCAGAAGATTGGAATATGCAGTTCAGGTAATTTGTGCTTCCTCCTTTTGGCCAAACTCCAGGCCGTTCAGGAGCTCAAGAGTGACACCGGAATGTTTGAAGATTTTACCAAGAATAATTGGCTTAAGGAACAGCTCGAAGCTGTTTCTTCTTAAGAATTACTGTAGTTGTTCAATTATATAATTTGGAATTAAACTGATATATTTTAGTTTGAATAAATTGTTCTTCAATAATTTCCTTTATATTCTTGTCACATTTTTTGATATAGCAATTTCAAACAATTATAGCAATTATTGTTTTTATTACCCATTGAAGTCAATAACTTGCATTCACCTTTCCATTAATTATTAAAAATAACCTGCCTTTAGTACAAATTAGCTTGGCAACTTAGCGAAATTGAATAATTTCTCGATAATAGAGGAGGGGTAAGAGGACAACCCCCTCCTTGAGAATTTTTGAATCTAAGCTTTCTGATTATTAAACGTATCAAAACTGTAACTTATATTTTATATTCTATATTATTACATGTCTTTAAAAATTCAAAACAATTCAGTTTTGTTTAAACTGTAAGTAAAAACTGAATATAATTTTTTTAAAACTCTTTTTAAAACTGTAAACTAAACCCAAAACTTTTTTAAATTAGACTATTTTTTGAAAATATATCAAATTGGCTAGGTCAAAAAAGAGGACTGTTTCTTTCATTTTAGCCTTTTATGAAAATATAAAATTTATTCTTAGCTGTAATGTATTCTTATCTGGTCCTCATGAATAAATTAAATTCTCTATAAAACATAATGGTAAAATTTCAGGATTAATTTTTTTGATTAAAAAACAGTTCCAAAAATAAGCGGAAAATTGTCTAAAATATACCGAAATTTATAATTTTGGAAAAATTGTGAATAATATTGGAAATTGAAGAATTACACCACCACAATTCTCACAGATAATTAAGTCATTATACAGGAATGATGTAAAATTATCTTGGATACAGAATAAAGCTGAGCCACCAAAAATGGGATCTCTTGGCTAGAAATTATGCTGGAATTTTCTTACAAGTAAACACTTTTTGGAAAATAAATCATTAAAAATAAAAATAACCTTTTGTTAAATAATTTAAGATAAATGAAAACAATATGGGTAAAAAAATTTGCAGCAACCTTATATAAAACTTAATAATTTATTTTTATCATTTAAATGAATATTGAATATAATTAAGGTAAGCTTATAAATAGCTATAACTAAGATATTTATATCAAGGGCTCTAATGTTATACCCATATTTATGAATGATTTTCACACGTTTACATTACTTTATAAAAATAACCTGCCTTTAGTACAAATCAACTTGGCAAGTTAATGGATTTGAATAATTTCTCGATAATATAGAAGGGGTAAGAGGACAACCCACTCCTTGAGAATCCCTGAATCTAAGTTTTCTGATTATTAAAGGTATCAAAACTGTAACTTATATTTTATATTCTATATTATTAATTGACTTTAAAAATTCAAAACAATTCAGTTTTGTTTAAACAAGTACAGTTAGTTAAGTAAGTTAAGCAAAATATAACTTTTTTCAAACTTTTTTTTAAACTGTAAACTAAACATAAAATTATTTTTGAATTCCCCTTTTTTTAATATATTTTGTGGGCTGCTATCCATTCAAACATTTTCGTCAAGAGCCTTTTACCGTGGGCATCCATCGCAACAAAAGTTGAGATTTACATATAAATACCTTAATATAAAATAATTAAGTAATAATTTTCAATTTGATTTTTAAATGTGTGTTTCAATAATTATTTTAGTATATATTTTTACATTTTGTAAAATAATGCTTAAATATTGTAATCATCTAAGAAATTCATTTTAAACCTTATTTGGAATTTAACATACTCTTATTAATCCTGCTTATTTATGATAAGGATTCGTTTTCCTGGAAATTATGACTTAAAACGATATTTTTAAAATTATCAGCAATGATCATTTATAAAATTAAAGGCTGACAATAAAATATAAGGATATAATCAAATATGGAGTTATTGTCCTAAATTGAAACTAATGACCTAGAACTTGAAAATTAAATATTTTTCCTTGATATTATTTGACCATTTCGAATACCTTTGATAAATTTTTGATTATTGGCAAAATTGTTCATAATTTCATAATCATGCCAAGGTAAATTAAGAAGTCTCTTGTTTAAAATATCAATCTTAAATTGCTTGTTCTTGTAGATTCCCATAATTGAACATACTAAAGAAGGAACAAGATCTCAATCAATTGCTAACACGTCATATCATTACGAAGGAAATGGCATTTTTATTTGCATGATTATTCTATAAAATGCCTTGCTCCCTATGTTGAACTAAGTCTAATTCTGAAAATTTATTTTGAGTTTTGCTCATTTAACATTTAATTAACTTGATCATTTATGCTGAAATCCAATGCTGTGTGAATTTGTTTTTCAATATGATTTTGATGATTCAAAATGTGTTTTGTTTAATGGTGTGACAAGAGTTGCAGGTTAAGATAATTTTAATCTCAATTCTAAATATTGTCCAAGATACATTTTCATTTAAATAGCAAATAACATTTTTAAAACTTCTTTGACTTTAAAAACAAAATACATTTTGAATCATCAAAATCATATTTAAAAACATATTTACACAGATGAAATATTTTGTCAAGATATGCATGGGGATTAACAAGTGCAGAGATCAGTGAAGGTATGAGGTGTTCATTGAAATATTTTCATAAGTTTTCTTTTTTTAAATTTAACAAGACACAAATTAAATTTAAAAATAATTTAAATTTACAGTTTCTAATACCAGTTTCTTGGTCATTTTATAATCATTTTAGAGAAAGTTGATTGACTGCAAGATGACATAACATTGCTGGTTATCGAAATATCGAAGTCAGTGATGGAAAACTCAAATTGTTTGCCAAGAATGAAAAGTACCACAAAATCAAACTGGCTCAAATTATCATGGTAAATTGACAATAATAGAAGATAATCTTAAAAATTGGAAAAAAATCTTCAAGAATATCAAACATATAATCTTTGAAAGAACCAACATTATAAAATACTTAATAACTGTAAAATTAATCATGCTAATTGAATTCATTATCTAAGGTAATCTTAATTAAAAAAATAATTTATTTTACTGATCTTGTCAATTATTCTTAAATTAATTTGGCAAATGTGTATTTTTATTTTAATTAGTTTAATTCATAAAAAAGAAATAGATTGGTCCATCAAAATGTGAATGTAAATTTTTACAATTTTACAAAAAGATCGTGGAAAAATTAAAAACAAATTGAATAAAATTAATTATTATTAATTTGGCAGGAATAAAAAACAGAAGTCACTCAACTTACAAAATATGCGATTATAGCAAAGTTTGAAAGAATGTTTTAATATGTTGCATATAAGAAATTTAGAAAAACTTTAATAAGAATAATTATTAATTCTAGTTAACAAAATTTATGTGTAGATTAACTAACAATCTCAAAATTTGGGTTCTTACAGCTTGATGATTTTGATTAAGTTTTCAATCTGTTTAATTTGTAATTAATCCAAACATATATTTTTTAATTTTTATAATATATTGTATTTAAAATATACCTAATTTAAAATTCTTTTATTCTAAGGAAATAACAGTTTTCATAATTATATTGGTTTAAATTCTCCCCATTCTATACTACCACAAGAAAAGATATCTGCTCCGGTCGATTTACCGAATCGAATACCGTATTGATAGAAGAAAAGTTCACCCAAAAACTTATACTCCTTTCTTTGAAGAGTTTCTTTTACTTGATTGAAAAGAACTTGGTCTTCTTTAAGCAGCCCTTTATCGATAATGAAATCGTCACATAAAGTAAGCAATTGTTGACAATCGGGTCTAATATTCGGGTCTAAATTCAGACACTTTTTCAGTACTACCAAAAATTTTTTGAAAGCCTGTTCAACATTTGTTCCAAGATACTCTTCTAAATATTTGTTGAGATCACTAATTAAAAAAAATTATTATGTGACAAAATTGAAAAATAAATCTCTTACAGTTTATTAGATTTTGCCAATTCTGATATTGTGATAATATTATCTTGAAAATTAAATATTTCGGTCGCGATAATTGCCATGCTAAAGATATCTGACTTATGGTCGTAGGTATCTGTTCTTTCAACTTCTGGGGCCATATAATATTGAGAGCCAACTCTTTGTGTTAAATCTTGTATAATTTCTTCACCATTTTGATAAGAGATATTTGAAATATCTGGTACACCTAAAAATCTTGAAATATTAAAATCAGCCAACTTTAAAAAGAACCCATGTTCTCCAACGCTTGTCATCACGTTTTCAGGTTTAAGATCCCTGTGAATAATAGATGGCACTAAAGTATGCAAATATCTGACACCTTTTATAAGCTCTCTATATAATAGACATGCGATATAAAAGCGAAATATTTTTAAATTGACATCATTAAATTTGTTAATCGAAGCGATAACTTCTCGCAAGCTAGCTGCACATAGTTCCATTTTGATATTGAGTATGATCTTGTCATCCTCATACGCGTAAATTTTTTTCGTTTCTTCAATCCATGATTCGTAATATTTTACGACGTGATTACTGTCCATCTTTTTCATTATTTCAATTTCACTAAGGTTATAAGTCCAATCATCTGTAAATAAAGAATAATTGAGAAACTTTAATTAGTTTTTTTTTATAAAAATACCTTGAAGTTCAACTCTTTTAATTGCAAATTCATGTCCACTTGATAAACATTTGACATGATGTACAACTCCAAAATTTCCACGTCCAAGTTCTTTTATTTTTTTAAAATTATTATCGAATTTGTTATCGAAAATATTCTTGTATTCTAAGATGATTATCTTGTCCAATATTTTAATTTCTTTCGTGGCCATTTTCTTAAGTACAATTCCATTTCTATCACTATTCTTATATATTTGAATTGTTTTATGCGTTAAATTATATTTATCAGTGAAATAGTCATAAAAATTAGAATAATTTGCTCGTTCAATTTTATCATGAATATAATTATACCTATGAACAAAGCGATTACTTTGCATTAAAAGACTTGTATTATCAGGTTCATGTATAATATCTGTGATTAATAAAGGTATATTATTTTCATCTTTAACCTTTATTGGTTTTGATTTATCTTCTCCATGGTTATAGACCACAACACTTCCATTTTCTTTCAAAATAATAAAATGGTCATAAATATTAAACATGATCTTTTTAATTCCTTCTACAATAACTTTTTTGGGAATTAATTGATCATCACTATTACCAAAATAATATTTTTTGCCGAAATAATATCCGCAACCTTTAATATCGACTGCGAACGAAGTCATATCATAGCACCCAATGTACTTGAACTTGGTATGTTTTTCTGATGATATGATATTAAGTTTCTTCGGGAGAAAAATAAACTTGTCTTCACCTTCAAGTTGTCCATGGCTATTGTCACCCCAGCCATATATAATTCCATCAGAACTAAGGGCTAAACAATGTTGTGAACCACAACTTATTAAAATAATTTTCTTTCCAATAAATGAATCAATTTTTGCAGGTGTATACAATTCATTTTCTGAAACCTCTCTTCCTAGCTGACAATTAATATTTTGTTGTGGACAGGTTTGCCTTACAGAGTCTTCAATATTTTTTGCCCATGAATATATTTCAAATGACTCACTTCTAGCAAAATAGCAAAATTTGCTTTCATAAAACTCTTCAATTCCTTTGTTACATAATTCACTGATAATATTCATATCTCGCAATTTAAGCATTTTTCCATATATTGATATTAATTCGACCCAGTTATGTCTTTGACCAATTGTGTAAACATTGTCTGAATTTGTATCTTGGTCATCAATTACAATAAATTCACTCATTAATGACTTATAAAAACATTTTACGTTGCTCATCTTTAACTGCCCTAAATCATTAGACACAGACACATTTTTGGAGTCATCTATACAAATTAATTTGGGTCGTTTTGTGGCAAGTTTATTCCAATCCAGCCCTAAATCAAATGAAAACATTTGATCCTTTTCATTAAAACTTATTGTCTTGTGTGTTTTCTGATATCTCTGAATAAAATACTCATTCAAATTGAATTCTCTATTTTGAGGATCTAGCAAACAAAATTTTGATTTGAGCAGGATTGGTGTTAATTCTGTTGTAAAGGTTAGTTCAAATGCCAAGTCTATAGTCACTCCTTCTGAACCACCCCATTCAATATATTTATTATGGTTATATAAATAAACTTTTCCGTCAATTGTTAGAGCGAATGAATAATTATTCATACAATGAATGGATTTTACCAGGTTACCAGTAATTTTTCTCATTTCATGTGGTGAGCCATAAAAGGTCTTACTTTCTTTATCTTGAATAATCTGTTTATCTCTATTGTCACCCCAACCAAGTACCATTCCATCCTCTGTCAGTGCAACACCGTGACTAAAACCACAACTAATTTGAATTACGTTTTTCCCATCAAACTCCTTAACGTTGGTTGGTTTATGATTTTTGCCAGTAAAACATATTGCTGTTTGGCAATTTTCAGATTGTCCCCAAGAAAAGACTTGTTTTGTCTTGGCTAAGGCGAACATGAAGTTCTTACCTTCAAAAAATTCTTCAATTTGCTTGCCACATAATTCTTTAACGCAAACACAATTTTCCTTATTTGATTCTTCATATGCCAAAACTTTGTGAATATTTTCACCTAGACCAAAAACTTCATCTTTTTGTGATACACAATAAGCAACTTGATTATCACAAACATGGAAAAGTTTCAACTTTATATTTTGTGGCAAATTCTTAAAGACACTAAAATAAGAAACTAATGAAGACATATTTGTAAAAAATATTAACTTACAAAATATTTTTATAAAGTCTCTTCACTCATATACCAACTATATATATATATTTAACGGTCTTTCACTTTTGAGTTGATTGTGTTATCAGAACATAACTCGAGTATCAGAGTTAAGATAAATGAAGTACTTATACAGTCAGTCACATAATATAGGAAAGTACTTTTTCATTGTTTTGATCATGATAATTTTGAGGTTTTTTGATGAAATTTTTTTACAAACTATGGAATTTTTCTAACTATCTTTTTTTTGAAATTTTTTTTAATTTGCTTGTTTATTATTCGGTTAAAATGCATATTCACATAATTACCTATAACTTTAAAATTAGATAGGTTAGGCCAAATATTTTTCAGAATAAGCAAGTTTATTTAATATTCAAAAAACAGCTTTGAGCATTTTGTTTAAAACTTTATAATTTTAAAGTTAATGCACTTTGTATTTTTAAAAATATAAAATACAATTGTTGATATCTTATCAATGAGCCAAGGAAAAATATTTAAACTTTACTAAAATTAAGATAATCTAATACACCTTCAAAAACTATGATATATTTTTATATTGTTGAAATATTTTGGTTGTAATAAAGAGATATATTTATTAGTGGAATAGTTTTAGAGTTATTCAAAATCTACGATAACGGGTTTTATTTGGGTGATCTGTATTAGTCAATAAACATATCCCTTTATGACAACCAAAATATTTCAACAATATAAAAATTTATCATAGTTTTTGATACCAAAATACCAAAATATATAGCCACTTTATTTTTAGGAGTAGTATACTTTAAAAAAGTAATTTATATAGACATTACAAAGCATTAATCGAGTTATGTTGTGATATTTTTGAACATTAACTACAGAATCTGACATGAAATGCCGACCTTAGAAAATGAGATGCAGTTTAGGCTCTTTAGTTCAAATGAATTTATTCAATATTA
>JAQGCS010001603.1:0-13129 GCA_034702105.1 Fuscozetes fuscipes | reverse complement strand
AGAGAGAGAGAGAGAGAGAGAGAGAGAGAGAGAGAGAGAGAGAGAGAATGAGAGCGAGATTTTATAATTAATGAGTTCATTTTATTGAACAAAAACACGAAAGCCATTGAAATTTGTGGTAAACTCGCAAAAAGGTATTTATATTTTGAACTGATATTTGTTATGTACTTGAAATGCATGATTCCCGGTTCAAAGCCATATGCTGTGCTCTTTGCAATGAAACAAATTGTAGATCATTTGTTTGGCGGTGACTTATGTGCCTTACTTGTGTGGAGCAGTCGTCCCACAACAGGACAACAACCCCTTTTGAAGAGCTAATAATTTTTCATTAATTGTCGGGAAATATTGTCTTATAATGAGAGACATTCAATTAGATTATATCACTGATAGCAAGGTGAGACTAATTTTTATAGGTAACAGTGCTCTCTGTATGAGATGCAAATCTGGTTGATTTATTCTTGACAAGTAATCTAGCAAATAAATCAACTCTTGTGACACACAATCGATGTAAGCGTCACCAAAACTGTCCGCTTAATTGAAGTGAATGGAAAATGCATCACAAGTTCTGAGACATCCTTTGAGTAATAAAATTTGGAACAAATATATCGCACGGCATAAACAAATTCCTGATCGCATATATGTGCCATAATTTAGTATAAGAATAATTTCTGAATTAATTATGAGCGCATTAATTGACTCCAATTTTAAAAGTTTAATATTTTGACTCTTTTTTCAATATTTTGATTTATTTTATAAAAATATAAACTTTTTAAAATTCAAAGCAATTTAATTAATTGGGAACTATTTACTTAACCATTGAGACAATCAGTAAAACCTCTCAAAAAAATTTCTAAAAAAATTGATTATTTATTTATCGATCGAAATGAGCCAAAAGATTCGTGCAATAAATATAATATTCATACAAACCTTCCATTCATATCATTTATGTTAAGCCCCGAAACGAATACCACAAATATTTTTCGCCCAAATCCATGTTTAGTCCAGTGATTAAACTGGAATCAAATTCTCTGTAAAACTCATCAAATATCAGATGCATTACTAAAACAGTAGATTTGAAAACATCTAATTTGGAAACAAAATTGTAATTCTCATCACTCACTCAAAATAGTTTTCAATTTGTGAGTCAAATATCAGATACTATTCTATACTTTAAATATAGAGTTGGCTTACAGTGCAAACCGTCGGTTCTTTCTTTCTCTTCCTCGAGTGAGAGCACAGTTGGAAATCATATGGATTGAGCTCGACATTAATCCTCAATCATGTTCAATGACTACGAAAATTAGCCAATTTAAAGGCAACAACACTCCATACTTTATAGTCTTACTCATTGTCAAATGTTGATACTCCTTTTAATATTCAATGAAATTAAAATTTCCAATTCAATGGAAAATTGATACTCTGCTAAATCACCATTTAATAATCAACTAGATAATAAATAATAATTTACCACTATCTATTAAACCAAATCCAGTTCAATTGTAGACTAGCCTCGATGCAAAACAATCAGATATTAATCTTGGCCATAATTTTCCAATTAAACAATAATCTGAGATAAGTATTTTCAATACAAATAAAACAAAACCAATATATTAATAATAATTGCTTTAACTCTAAAAGAGAAGCAATTATTGTATTATTCGATTGAAAAGAATTTGATTATTTTGTTCCTTTAAATATCAAACTAATGATTCGGGTATTAAATACATAATAGTTATTAATATCTCTTAATTGTCAAAAGAAAAATATCCCATTTAATTGAGTGCAGGAATCAAAGGACTCGAACTGAAGATACCTCTGATTTTTGTTGTTGTTGATGATGTTCAGGTATTTTATTCTTGATACTAATTGATTCAGTGGTTGTTTTTATGTTGAAAACACTCGATTATTATTTTTCTTTTTCGATTTACTAAAAATTATTGACAACAAAATACTGAGAAACAAAAATATGTATTTCAAGTTCAGGTGCGGTGCTATTGAATTGAATTCGGGTTCGGGTTAAGCGTATGTATGACTTCAGGCTATTCGATAGCTATTTAATTAATGGCCATGGCTCTTTCTCTACTGGTAGTTATGCTGAGCACTCATTAATTTTTATTAAAATTAATTATTTATTATAACAGTTAACTACGAAAGCGTTTAACATATTTTCACATATTTTGATGGTTTCGAACATTCATTGGTTGCAAACAATTTTTTGAATGAATCATAAAATGCAAATTCATTTGTCGTCAAATTCCTAACCCTTCCACTAATTGATGGTTCAGTTTTTGCCAGATTCCTATCTTTTACACTAATCTCACCTCTCTCATATTTCGCCTCATATTCTAGGCTACTGTGCGTTTTACCATCAAAGGGCAATTTGTGTTCACTCGACCAGATTTCAAGAGTCAATTAAGCCTTTGATGTAAAAATTAACCTGTTTAACCTGGAAACTCACCTCTATTGTGTTGAACCTATCGAATAAGTCGGCGAAAATGATTAAAGATTTATAAAATATGACAAATATGCCCAAAAATCCATTTTAACCAATTATTGGCATTTGATTTTGAATAAATAGCCCCAAAAAAAGAATATTTTGAATGAATGGGTAATTTTGATTAATTATTCAGTCGATCAAAACTGAACGCTAAAACTCATTGTAAGGAAATGTTCTGTGAATTTACATTCTATTGGGATTGTAAACGCCCGGGGCTTATGTGTGGCCACTATTAGAATATTAACTACAGAACTGATGAAATTATGTCACAAATGCTTAACTCTATAATTGATAACAACTAAACTCTTCTATCAAAATTTCGAACCTTTTTCTCCGAAAACTCCAAATCTTTTAAAGTATTATTGAATCAAATTATAAAAAGTTTTAGAATTTTGTGTTAAAAATAATGCAAAGGAGGTATTCCTTAAGAGTCAAACTGGAATTCCTTCGTATAATTAATTCAAAAATACGTTTCCGATGATTCCAGTAATCAAATAAATCAGAATTTATTGAATAAATTGTTTTTATTATTTATATAAAGATTTTTATTTTTTTGTATAAATTAAATGTTAGAATAAAAATCAATTTTCATTCGAAGTACAGAAACAAAATTCAAGAATAAGTTTTTACTCAGAGAACAGATGTGTTTATAAACTCATTCGTTATTTCAAAATTCAAAAAACATTTGAGAAAAATATGGTTTTCGGATGAAATGTGTATTTAAATTACATTTTCTTCTCAATTGAAAAAAAGATAAAAATCACAAAATATTATTCATAAGATTGACATTAATTTAGTGGAAAACGGTCTCAAAAATGAGAAAATCTTAAGAAAAAATATTTTTAAAGATGAGACAAACTATGAGTATATCAAATCGTTATATCGTATTATTTAATGCATTTTTAAAGGAATGTAAGGCACTGGATTCAAGATTGGTATGCAATCCCTTCCCAACGGAAGCATTGGTTGGGCGCCCGAAAGGCATACAACAAATATCTTATTGATTACTCCATTCATTTCGAATATAGAAAAACCGATATATAAGTGTATATATAGATTAATAGGTGGTATACATAGTAGAAAAGTGGGCGCATCTCCAATGACCTAATACTTGGAGTTTTTTCATATTAGTTGTGCTGATATGAGTTAAGTGAAAAACTTATTACTCGCTTCTAATCAACATAAATATAATAATATTAATATAGAATCTATAGTATAGTCATAATGAATAGAAAAATATATTATGGTTTATGCATATTGAGTTGCATAAAATAATTCACTTTGTTTAGTTTGTTTTTTTACTTGTACATAATGTTTTTCTCAACGTTGTTTGAGCTAGCATAGAAAGGATAACAAATAATAAATCACCAGTATAAAAATTATTTTAAAGCTGCCTATATTTACACAAAATATATAATAATAAACGAATAATAAAAGAATTGGAACTCTTCTGCCTTTCAGTCATAAGAAAAGATTGTTTTTAAGATTTTTTTGTTGTTTTTAAAAGTTTTAAATATTATGTGAACAATAAAATTACAGCAAAAATATAATTAATGTTCAAACAGACAAATGCCACTCAATTTTCTCACGAATAGTGTCTTATTTATTAATAGTCTTAACAAATATCTGTTGTGTTTTGTCATCATTTAGTAGTAAAACATATTTTCTGTGGAAATAGTTTTTCAAATATAAGTTGAGGTGAAGTTCAGAACTTAAATGTAATTAAAACCTAATATTTTGCACAAAATCTCAATTAAAACAACTATTAAATTGTAAAACAAAATCAAAGATTCATTTCATATGAATAGACTTTTTGATGATTCAAAACAACTATTATATCACTTCCTATCGTATTGTCTGCTCATAGAATCGATTTGTCTTACGATATGTTCCAATTGCTTGAGTCGGAGTAAGTCCTGTTTTGTTGGCACTGAGCGTCTACCTCGCCTTCTGTGCAGCGCTCTGTCGTAGTATGGGTCAGGAATGAAAGGAATGGGTGGAATGTATGGTGGATCGGCTGACATCCTTCTGATTTGTGTGGCCATTGGGATGAGTAAGGGCAGCGATAATGCCATTCCTCTCAGGAGGGCTGTTCCCAGACCTCCTGATTTACCAACCTCTTCGAGAGGTTCGGGTGCCCTCACTGGCGTTTTCAACTGGTTCAAATCAGACCTAGTGATGATTGAGGCCAAATTGGGCAAATTGAAGCCTACTTTCTGTAAGAGTTCCCCGATCACTTCCCTAAAAGCGACGATCGCCTGAATGGCCGTCAACTCGGCGTCATTGAACTCATATGGCTTTTTATGTTCTTCCTCTCTGACCCCATAAACACTATTCCGGTAATAAGTGGCCGAACACGTGTCCAGTAATATGACAGACGATAATATCGTTAATAGCTGTCAAACAAATCATTTAAATGAGTAAAATATTGTTTCCTTTAATTCAGATGTCATTCAAAATAATGTGTTTGACATCAAAAACACATTAAATAAATGAAATGGTTTTAAAATAATTTTCATAATGAAAATCAAGAAATTTGATGAAACTGTCTGTAAATATATCTTTAAATTAAAGCAAAAATTCTTTAATCAAATTAGTTGAATGTCTTCTGACATTTAAAATTCATTGTTAGCAAGCAATTGATTTATTCATTAGAGTAAGAATTCGTGAGACTTTTAAGGCAGCAAGTTCAAGGTTAACAAACTAATATTCAAAGTCGAGGAATTCAACATTATATTGTTTTTGCTTATGTATAGGCCACCCAGCATAACTTAATTAGCGTAAACTATCAGATAACGGCCAAAGAATTTGTTTTGATTGTTCCAACTTTTTATCTTCGGGGTAATTAATCTCTTTAATTGAATATAAAACTTGAATAAATTACTCGATAGATATTTAGATCAATAATTCGATAGCCAGGCATTGAAAAACAAAACGTGCATGCTTCACAAATTATGCCCTCTTCAAGTTCAAGGATAAGGAACTTCTCAATGAAGAGTTACTCAGAAATTAAATTAAATGACAAAAGACTTACAATTTTTCGCCGAAAATAATTCATTTTTGGTATATATTTGAGGAATGATTGGATTTCTTGAGTAAAAGTCACACAATTGTCACAAATGAGTCACACAATTGAATGTCTAATCAAAAACCAAAACCAATGCTTTGGACTATACTTTGAATTACTGTTGACTTCGAGTTTGAAAACTAAACTAAAATAATAAGAGAAGTAACGGAAAAACTAATCACAATCTCTTCACAAAACACTGCATCTGTTTATAGCTCTGAAAGCACTGCACAAATAATAGCCGATCCAAAACATAAAAGTCTTCGAAAATTCTATTTCTGACCGGTTTTCGTACAGTGGGTCAACACGTAATGGGGCTAAAAAAGGGAATGTCAACATTTGTCCAATTTTAATGTTCTCTCTCTCTCTCTCTCTCTCTCTCTCTCTCTCTCTCTCTCTCTCTCTCTCTCTCCTACTCTCGGCTTAAAATAAAAATCAAACCCAACTTTCGTCTAAACTCTTTGAGTTAATAATAGAGCGATTAATCGGGCAAAGAAATTGATCCATCATACTTTACTTTGAAGCCTATTTTATGCCTGTCGTGGGTTTAGAAACAATTGATTTTTAAACTGTTTGGTTCTCCGTATCATTACTTCTCATTTAAGTGATTCATATCTGTATTATACGTAATATTTAACTAAAATTAGAGAATTTCATCAAATATTAAAATTATAGACCTTTTAGGCATTGCTTTCAATTTGTCTTCAAATTAAGATTAGTTAAAATCACTTTAAATCATTAATGAAATTAATTTCTCTATAAAATATTTATGAGTAGATAACAACTGAGTAATATATGCAGGATAGAAATAATCAACATGTATATCCCATTATTAAAATTCAATCATTCCTAAGGCAAGGCCAAAAAATCTGTGAATTTCACCGAATAAACTTTAATTTTGACCTATCAAAACCTTAGCGAATTGGAAATGAAAAACTACCAGGTTGAGTGCTTCAAATTGAATAACTTTAAACATCCTTAATATATTAAATGAGGTTTCAATATATTCGCTCTTATCTGAAACATTCCTCAAACCGAGCATTTGATAAGATGCTGAAATACTAGAACAGAACCTTCTAGATCAACAAAACAAACTATGAATAGAGATGACACCTGTTCAATTAGTTTTCCTTTTGATGCAAACAAATTGTATATTATTTTTTGAATAATTCACAAATTTTTGTATATGATTTTTCAAATGAAATTACACTCTGGGTCCAATTTTAACAACTTGTCGGCAAAATAGTTGAGATTCTAAGATAACTAAAGGATGTTTCAGATAACTGAAGAAAGTTGGTTGATAAAATCAGCATTGTGATAAAATTGAACCTGATAAGAACTGATCCAGTTTAACCGTATAAGGAAGGTAAAATGATTTCAAGTATGCTGCTGGCACATTTATAAAATACGACTTGATAAAAAATGGATCTAATTTAATATATCGCCTACGAGTAAAGTGATTTCAAGGCAATGTTAATAAAGGCTTTATTTGATAAAAGTGGTGATAAAAATGGATTCTGACTGTAATCACATTTGTCTGTCTCTGAACTGAATTCTATGAAAGCACTCAAACTGTGAGAAGGAAATTAAGTTTTTATTGCAATCGAAACAGTTTTAAAATAAATTGAATTTTTCGTTCAATCGATTCTCATCTGAGAGTCCTATAATTGAGTGCTTTGAATGCGATTTCCAATAAAAAGATTAATTTAATCGATTCATGAAATATATTTTCGACCGATTAATGCATCCAAACATTGATAACATTTTAATTTATAAAATGTAATAATATTTGTCAACAAAACATGAGTTCAATACTTAATTTCAGTTTTCAAATGGTCTTATTTTGTCAATTTCGATGACCAGGATGTTCTAATTTCATTATGGCACGAATGAGTAGGATTCCAAACTAAAGTGGACAAAAATACACTGGTTAACTAGTTTCAATTCATAAAAATTTTGAAGATTTACACAACTCATAATTTATAGCAATTAATATAAGATTCATATAAGAACTAGATTACTTATCTTATATTATATCATTATGATATAGGTAGAAATTGAAGAAACTTACTTATCAAAATATGATAACTATAATTCACATTTGAAAATCACCAAACTCTTTTAAAAATGCTTTATATGTGAATTTGCGGGGAAAGCCATTTGAAAACTTCATTAGCAATCATTTCAAATAAAATCATTAAGAATCTAATGACTCGTTTAACCAAATAATTAAAACCTAAGCATTCAATAATTTACTAGAAACAAATTCAAAGTTACGACTAATAGACCCGAGGCTAACAACACTTCAATAGTGTGTCTGTGCATTGCCAGTGCCTTACCTGTGGCGGACGTACATCACTGTCAAGTGATTATATAATTAATTAAACATTAAGTTCTAACAGTTTGTATATAAAACTACTGTAAATACCGGATCGTCTTTCGGCACAAAAAGGCATTTATTCCTCTCTTAAACACTATTAAGAGATTTGCTGTGAATTATAAACTGTTTGAAAAAATTTGTTATTTCAATAAATTTCGATTAAATTGAAAATATCCCGAAACAAATTGGTTTTGAAACTATCATTTCTCACTCTAATTATGATTTATTGAATTTTTGTGTCATTTTTGAAAATAAATAATTCAATGATTAATAATTTTTCAAACTATTCTTGAAAATTCTAAATCATTTATTAGATTTAAAAACTAATCCTAATCATTTCAATTGGTTTATCTTACTAGATAAGTTTTTGAATAACGAAAATGGATACAATCTTGGCTATAGTAAACCCTGGACAAAATTATTTTTCTCATCAAACTTCACTGTTAATTAACTTTCTAATAAAAAATAATTGAGTTTAACACATAACTGGAGTATAATAGCCTAGATAAACTAAATTTAATTGAAAATTTAATTAGAACTTCAAATCTATTCAAATCAAAAGCCAATAATTCAAATTAAAAATCAATTATCGATTTTTAAATTTTATTTCAAATCTGATGTATTGAGTGATAGACTGATTGCAATCAAAACGAAGATCTCTTTTATTGCAAAAGAGATCCATCGATGCCTTTCGTGAGACAGTATTTCAGTGGACTATCAAACGAATCAATCGCTTATTTTAAAAATAAATTTCAATTAATTTCACCGCAAAATATTTTGCTTTCATTTATCTGATCCCTTGATTTCAGACTTCAATAAATTTCTGAATCAATAATTCATTCAGCGATTGAGTATCGATTAAATAATTTCTAGTTCTAGATCTCACATTTGATTTTTATCTTGATCAACCTTGGTCGAGGATATACTGAGCAATGAGGTTAGTGTGGAATTTTCGAAAACAATAGTTTCGCTTTTCACAACATTTGACCTTGATTAAATTTTCAATTCGATGAAACAATTGCATAATGGAAATTATTAATAGCAAGATTAATAAAATGACCCATCATTTGTCAAAGAATAAACTACTTCTTTAAAACTAGAGTTTGAAAAGCAAACGATAAAATCAATAGTTTTAAAGTTGAAAACTGTAACAAAACAATAGCCATTTAGAGTCAAAAAAAATTGATGGATGACTTCAAATCGGCTTAAAATCAAAAGTGGAATTAATTTGCTTGAAATTAACCCTTAGATAAATGTCATCCAATCCTAATATTAATGGATTGACGGCCGGAATAATAGATTTAACCGCTGGCTCTATCGGTAAACATTTGTCTTGGTTAAATTGCTTTGATATGTGGTTTTCATTTGTGAGGTGCTATGGCCGGTTCTCTGGTAGGCTTTCCACTGGACACAGTCAAAACGAAAATCCAAACGTATCCACACTTCTATAGAAGTGTTTTCGATTGTTTCCGAAAGACATTCAGAAAGGTTTCAAATCAAAGCCATAAAACTCTATTCATTTGATTTCTATTTTCAAACGATTGGATGTTAGGAAGGGATCAGTGGTTTCTACAGAGGAGTTATGCCCGGAATGTGGTCTGATGTGGCAGAAAAGTCTGTCCTATTCTGTTCATATGGGTTTTGCCAGAGAATAGTGTGCAGGTACAGAGATCATCAAAAACCCAGTATATTAGACGACGCGTTGGCAGGTCTTACCTCAAACTCATTGAATCAATATTTTACAAATTGTTTCATTTAAAGGATTTTTTGCCGCATTTTTCTCTGCACTGGCGATGTGTCCGACAGATCTCATCAAATGCAGACTACAGGCACTTTCGGAAAGAAGGATCAGACCCGGAATGTATGCATTGACCAAAATATAGCCAATATTTCACTCTTTTGTGACTTTAAATCAGAACTCCATTTCAAATGATAATCAAAATACTAGAGGAAGAGGGTCTGCTCTCAACTTTGCCCTGGAGATACTATTTCGTCTTTTCTATGAATTAAGGGTTCAGAGGTTTCTACAGAGGACTAGACTCGACTCTGGCGCGAGAAATGCCCGGATTTTTCTTCTATTTCGGTGGCTATGGTTTGGCCAAGAAGTTTCTGCAGTCCGAAGATGAGGATAAAAAGCTAGGTATTCAGGTTCTAGAAAGTTGACATGTTAACTTTTATTTATTTAAGGTTTGTTTAAGACAATAGTGGCAGGGGGATTCGGTGGCACTTGTTTGTGGATTTCTATATATCCTTTCGATGTCGTAAAGTCTAGAGTTCAGGTCGACTCAAGTAATCAGAATATGTTCATTATTTTGATCAAAATTATAAGAAGGGAAGGAATAAGAAGTTTGTACAGAGGGCTCACACCAACACTCATTCGTACGTTTCCCTCAACGGGTGCGGTATTTGTCGCTTACGAGAGGTCTAAAGAATTTTTAACAAAAGCTGTCGATAAAAGTTTTTAATTATTTTTTTTATAAATTTATAAATAATTTGAATGTATTTATAGATTATATTTGTAAAAACACAATAAAATGAACTTAATCATTTAGTGATATGTGGAATAAATGCCATCTATGATCTCTCAATAATGAAGGGAATTACAAATCACAATTCCAGATTCTTGATCAACTCAATCACTAAATTCAACAAAGATTGCAAACCAGAAAGTTTGCTGGATTATTTAAATATATTACCTGTAAGTTGTGAGCATAGTATAAATTAAAACACAGAATGCAAAGAAAAATGTATTTATTTAAAAAAGTTACCAAAACATAACAAAGTTATATAAAAATGGTCATAAAAATTAACTAAAACTTCATTAAAAAAAACCAAAATATATAATTTGAATAAAAAACATTTGAAATCAATTAGAGATTTAATACAATTAAATACTGTCTGTTCCTAAGCCTGACTATAGTCATAGCATTTTGTCGACACCTTTTGTTAGAAATTCTTTTGTGTTTTCATAGGCGACAAAGAGAGCACCCGTTGCCGGAAACGTACGCAGAAGAGTTGGAGTCAACCCTTTATAAAGAGTGGTAAACCCTTCCTTTCTGGCGATCCTAAGCAAAACAGTAAACATTTTCTCTCGACTCGACTCGATTTGAATTCTGGACTTCACGACATCGAACGGGAATATTGTTGACCACAAACAGATACCACCGAAACCGCCCGCAACTGTTGTCTTCAGTAAACCTTTGGATTAAATTTAATCTTATTATCGAAACAAAGTATTCCAACAAATGTTTAAAATACCGATATTTTCTTCTTCGGGTTTAGATCTCAAAAAGTTCTTGGCCATTTCATAGCCACCAAAGAAAAAGAAATATCCGGGCATCTCACGAGCCATTGTTGCGGACAGGCCTCTAAACAAACCAGGAATACCTGAAGATGCAAACAAAACCAATACAATGTGATTTGAAACTAATAAATACCCTCGTTCTTTAATATCTGTCGCGTTAATTGTATGGCACCACTGAACAAAACAGAAACACAATTAATATTACGAATGAATGTCTTTTAGCCATACATATGGGTATTGGATCCGGTTTCACGCAAAGCCTGTAATTTACATTTTATGAGTTCCGTCGGACATAATGTAAACGAAGAGAAAAATGCGGCCAAAAATCCTATCAATAATTGTTTTAAAATTAATTGATTTAATGTTTATATGGATTGGACAGACCCGCGAATGCATTGTCAAGAGTTGTGCACTTTTCCCGTCCACTAAAATAACAAACTGTTTGCTGACAGAAACCATAGGCACAGAATAATACAGAGTTTTCGCCGATATTGGCCGCCATCGCTGGTGTGGTTCCCGCATAGAGTCCTCTAAAGCCATCCTTTTCGTACAAATCGTTGTATAAATTGAGATAATTTTAAAATCAATTGCTTTCAGACCTTAACTATGGTTTGTTTCAAACAATTCAGAGTATTTGAGTACAAGTGGGGGAAAGTCTGCATTTTGACCTTGATTGTGTCCAACGGCTGCCCTACTATTACCGACGCCACACCTCCTATAAATGTAGAGTATAAATAGATTGTTCAAGACCAATTGCAATTCATCAAAAGCAGTACTTTACCCGCAGAGCCGGCCGTGAGGTCAACGAAACCGATGGCCAACTTTCTAATTGTGCTGTCATTTGTAGACATTTATGGCACTAATACTGACTTAAATATAAACTAATACTAAAATATATTATACTTTAAAAACAATTATAAACTCATTTTACGTGTATTTTAGTTTCAAGAGTGAAACCAAAACTCATTAATGAGTGAACTCTTAAACTTCAAATGAGATCAGAAATTATCAAATTATTAATCAATAAAAGAGTCCAAACGTTCACTAATTGAGTGCAAAACACTTAATACTGATATAAATCCTTAATTATTGTCTTAATAACTGACATATTGATTGAAAGTCGATCGAATCGTCAATCAACTGAGTCATTTCATAACACATTTAAGTGCACTACACGTGACTCTCGATTGCGTTCACATATTTTGATAACAATCTTAAGAAAGTCGTCTCAAAAGATGGCACTTAAACAAACATGATTGTGTAAACTTTTGTGCCAAGCACTTTTATAAATTCTCTTATCAAATAACATTGAAACCTATCCTCTTTGATAAAATCTATGTTCATTTATTCAAATGTAAGCATAAATATTATCTATTTTACTTCTGATTGGAAATCGATTGATAGTAATCCTTGAGTTGAGTGAGTTTCCCTTTTTTCTCTTTGATAACACTCCTGAGTTGGTCAGTGATGTCTTGCATTTGTGAATTAGTAGCGGCTCTCTCTTTGAATGCTTTCTTTCCCTTTTTGAGACATTCAATCAATTTTGAGTGTAATTCAAAGCAATTATTCCAATACTTTTCATTCGTCACTTCATTGGTATTTAGGTATTCGTAATAACAGTTCGTCAGAAGAAGCAAATCTTCTATTGTTTGAGAGGATATGTCTTCATTTGTGTCATACTTCAGATCAATAGCTACGGTAAAGTATTCGATGCACTGAACGGCTTCAGCAAAACGTTCGTATCTGACAAATGCATGGATCAGTTTCTTGAAAAAATCTCTGAGTGGTTTGCTTTTAGAATAGACCAAAGAAACTAATTCTTTGAGAATATTTTGAGCTTCAATTAGTGAGTCATCACTCGTCTCAGTGTTTTCCAAATGT
>JAQGCS010001602.1:0-13132 GCA_034702105.1 Fuscozetes fuscipes | reverse complement strand
GCTGTGATTTGTCCCTTATATGCATTCAGATTAAGTTCTTTGACCGCAAACTTCTTTCCGTCGAATGTTTTCGAGAGATTTATAATTTTGATCCCAGTTTTCAAAGCCTTCGGTTCTGTTTCGAAGAATTCATTCACAACAGTGTTATTCGTTTCCATATTATTATCCAAATTTTGTTTGTGTCCGAACCAATAACTTGAAGTGAAGGGAAAATTCCATTTTTGTGGTATACCAAACTGTCCCGGAAATACTGCTTCTATGTATAGAGTGAGCAGCAAATAGAAAATTGTGTCCACGAATAACATAATCATAATATCTAAAAGAGTTAAGGAGTCGTCTGGAGAGGCAGTCATTGATAGGTTTGACCACTGAACTCCGATACCATTTCCCTCCCACATAGAGATTATGGTCGATCCAAACGCCAGTCCAGTATTGCAGAGTAAACACAGCAATAACTTCTCGATGTGTGCCAACTCTCTAATTGATTAAAAATAAGAGGAAAAATGTTTTTGAATCCTTTGATTACTTACGTATAACTAGGTAAAACTGTAAAGTAGGGAATGAAGCTCAAGAAATATATAACTCCCGCACCAACTGTCGACACATTGGCCTGAATTAAATCAAAGGTTTTAATTTCCATTCAATGATTAAGTTTTAGTTACTTTTGAGAAGAAAGTACTCAAAAAGAATGCGAATGAAATACAACTCATGGAATAAGTGATCAAAAACA
Organism: Fuscozetes fuscipes; assembly: GCA_034702105.1. Classification (NCBI taxonomy): domain Eukaryota; kingdom Metazoa; phylum Arthropoda; class Arachnida; order Sarcoptiformes; family Ceratozetidae; genus Fuscozetes; species Fuscozetes fuscipes. Next base: position 12,402 of record JAQGCS010001602.1, on the reverse strand, counting down.
AAAAAATAACTAATATATGGCTATTGTTTAGTATTCCGACCCCTTCTCTCAATCTTAAGGTCAGCAGAATAGAAACCAGAAATGTGCTGATTGCCAACCAGAAGAATGATTTGATAAACCAGGCCGTCCAATGCAACCAATTCTTAAGTCCCATCATTTTCATCGACTCTTTTAAACGTTTCTCTTTCTCGATGACCAGAATTCTGGTCAGATTTACCGCCGGATAAATGTAACTAAACAACAAAATCATAGGAAAGAAGTATTGGAGCGCCAAAAGATAGATGTCGTCGACAAAAGGCGGATATGGGAACCGTTGCAAAACAACTCTAACCTGCATATCTGCTCTGTCCGCTTCTGTTAGCTTTCCCGAACTTTTCAATATTCTTTTGGCGAGAGCTCGAGTGATGGCGTGCTGTATGGCCAAAAAGCCCTCCTCATAATAACCCGGAGAACCTCCTTCGCGGTCTTCTTTAATTCGAGGGCCGGGAGTCGAGTAAAATGGAAAAGTGGATTGAGTCCACCAGCTTTTGGTGGTAACAATTTCTTTTGCCGCATTCTCAGGCGTTGCGGGAAATTTGATCTTATATTTCAACTCATTCTCCAAATTGTTTAAATTTTCAAAAACTAATCCACAAAATACAATACCCGGGATATCTTTCGTTTGGTTTTCATAGACTTTAATCATTTTCTCTTCAGTTTCAAAGGCTACGACTGAACAACAAATTTGGTGAAAAACAAACAGAAAATGAGTGAATCCTTACGTTCAAACTTGCTTAATAAATCATTCTGGTTAATCACTTCTTTCATCAATTCTTTGGCCTCACTATTGTTCGGTGAATACATGAGTGTTCGGTACACGAAAGTTATACCAAAGAGTTCGAGAGTCGGTATATATTTAGTGTCGAAGGACTCATAAGTGGTGGCGTTTGTAGTCCTCGTGACGTCCACTTTCAACCGAACGATGGCTAACATACTCATAAACAGACACGGAATCAATAGTTCGAGGGTCGTTACGAACGGGTGTCTGATTTGCAAGAGATAGTTCTTCCACAACAACAGACGTAAGTCTCTCCACACAGTCATTGCCACCGATTTCTAGTTTTAATTAAACGAAAAACTAATTCTCGACAAAAAAATAAGAATTGAAATAAGAATTGAAATAAGAATTGAATGATTTGGTGGACATATCGTGCACTCAATACAGTCTCTGAATAGAGAGTTCACATCATTTGGTGTTCGAGTCGTTAGAACGTGAAGTCATTCATAACTAGAGTCAAAAACTTTTTTATTTTTGAATCAAAAATGTTTGACAATTAAAAGCTGAATATTGAGTTTCAATTTTGAATCATAACACATGTCTTAGGTTTTATTGATATCAATTCAACTCATCTATCAATTTATTTAATTTGATTTTTGAAAAATAATCACAAGTATGCAACTAGGCTCAAAGTCTTGGAATCAAAATTTTAGCAAGATTAAACAACAACATTTTTATGCTTGAAATCTGAAATACAAGTTATAAATATTTAATGAATTTGATTGCAATCATAATTTGTTACATCAAATGAGGATTGAAATATTCGAAATGGCAACATAATATAATTAAAATCACCAAGATTACTAGCATTGTATTGAGAATTATGTTCTCCAATAGTTGTTTATGACTCGATTTTATTGAACTCTTGGCTATAATCAAGTCATTAGAATAGTTACTATCGGTTTCATAGTTTGTGGTCGTTTTTAAACTCGAAAACAAAGCCATTAACCAAATGATTGCACCGATAGTATAATACCAACGAAAGAGTGCGAACAGTATTGAGGACATACATATTTGTTCGGGTAAATTGAAAAATGTTTGCAAATAGTAATTGGCATCTCCTGAATGTGGATTCCACGGAAATATATACAATTCCAACACATAATATGAAAGACAGTGAAGACAATTGACTAAAGCACTGAAAGGTCTGTTCATTTATAAAAAAAATATATTAAAATTTGAAATAATTTTAAAGAATTTGAAACACCTTTTGTCATAAATGGCTGCGATTGCAGTGAAGGTTAGAATAATGTAAAACATCCCAATAAGTAATTTGTTTGAAGAGGAGAACTGAAAATACAAATTCAAGCAATTAGTGAAATAATGTTGAGTCAACTCTCAGTTTATTATACATTAATAATAGTGTTCTATCAAATCAAATGTTTGATAAAAATGAGAGTCAATTGTATAACAAATTTCTAACCACTTCTGAATGATTGGCGAATAAATAAAAACCAATTAATGTTGTAATACAAGAGAATGAAGTGTAGGCCACCTGCCATAGTGCTAGATCCAATCGAGGTATATATTCATTTTGATCTACATCTGGTATCTCATGCCTGAATCCAAGTCTTGGCGATCCTGGCCTCCATCCAGGCCCTTGTAAATGATTAATAGGCAATTTATAGAGCAATGATTGCAAATTGAGCATGTTAATAAATGTCTTACCAGCAAATATAGCCAATAATTTATGTCTTAGTTTATGTGATTTATTGATTTTGCGATTAATCAGAGTATAGTAATAGAACTGTTGATGAATAATGTTGTGACCCCTGACCCGAGTAGTGATTCCATAGACAACAGTTTCACTTTCGTCGGCATAAGTGCCAAAAAGACGATCAAAAATGATTAGATAAGCGCCAAAATTCTTGTCGATGTAAGACCTGTTTGTGGCTGTGAGTCAATTAGTTTATTGTATCGAATCAGTTAATTATATCGATCGACAAAATAGAGTTTGAGGTCAATTGTCTGACACATACCGTGATGTACGCGATGGTGACTCGGAGTGTTTAAAATGTATTCGAGAAACCCCAGTTTGCCTATTGTCTCGGTGTGTAGCCATGCCTGGTATAGGAACATATACTGCATGTGAGTGATCATAATCGGTGGCGGGACTGCCAGTGCCAACACTGATGTGTAATACTGTCAACAAATTAAATGAATGGCAAAATATTTTTATATTCTTTTGAAATAATTTGATAACAATTTGTAGTCATTCTGTCATTCAATATATCCTTTCATTTAATATTAATTTGAGTCAAAATTTCAACAAATTTTGTCACAAATAGAGAGAAAAATATTCTGAATATTTTTTGAAGAGAATAAAAATCAAATTTATTTCGAGAGAAAGTCTGAAAAATATTGTTTTTGATTATAATTTATAGGAATAATGTTTTGATAAGTAGTTTCTTAATCTTTCGCATCAATAAGTTTTTTCATTACTCACATAAATAATATTCAACTCAAACCAGGAGAGTCTGACAGCAGTTCCCATATTGAAGTGTTTGGAGTTGTGATGATACTGATGGCTGGCCCATAGAAAGTTCACTTCATGTAATAGTCTGTGCGCGCAATAGAACATCAATTCCATTAGCAGCAAAGAGAACAACCAAACTCTCCAATGGTTTGCCAGACTTATTACCCGATAGTTTTCATAAATATATTCGAATACGAATAACATCGACGAGTATTGGAAATATCTGTCATAAAATGGCTTTAATCCAATCATTTAATAACTGAGTTTTGAGATTTACCTAAATATAAAGGCAAACATTAGGGCTCCGGAATGCATAATCACTTCATTGTAATGAATGGCTTTCCTTCCCTGCAAATAACGGATAACCAATTCTATTGCAAACAGGAATGTCAGCTGAGGCCAAGACTAAAAATCAATGACCAAAAACAAAATACAAATTAGACTCGAAGTTCAATTAAACTTAGGGTCAACGCATAAAAAGGTTTTAGTTTGGGTTCGAATTATTCGTAAATATTTTTCAATAAAAGAGATTAAATTTCAAACAATAAAAAAGAGCCTGCTCTGAAATAAATATAAATGATATAAATGATAATGATGAGAGTAGTGTTCAGTTCATTCATCTTATCGGAGAGGTTTCATAGACGAGTGAGTTGTCAGAGCTGTGCAGAGAAGCTATCGAAAGACTGATGCATTTGAAGCACATTTGAGACTTACTCTATGCATAAAATTAGGCACTCGATGCACATCTTCATAGATCGTCGGTCTGACCAAATAGAACATTACACCCATCCTCTCAGCCATTTCATAGAAGAATCCAATATTTGATTGAACTGTCACATTCATATTTTCACTATTTTTGCTTTGATTTACTCATTTGCTCAAAGTTTCTAAAACATAACTTTCAATTAAAAGCGAAATTCAAAGTGAAATACATATTTGATTCCTAAACTTTGATAGACTAGAAAAGTAATTCACCAGTAATTGAGGCCAGAATTCCCTCTTTTCCTTATATGCCATTTATGTTGTGATCTGTTTTGCGCTGAATTTCAAATATTTCACTGCAATAAACATTAACTTTGATCTGACTTTCGTTTATTTGAATGTCTTTATCACTAGAATTACATCATTTTATTCTTACATTAAAATTAATTTTCGATAAAAAGACAATTATTGCCAAAAATGACTATTCATTTAATATTCAAAATAAATTTTTTTAAAAATGGAAATTTTTTCAAACAATGGCTTCAATTGGATTAACGCAAAATAAGACCAAATTTTTTATCTCATCGACAAAAAAGAGTCATTTGAATAAAATGAGAGTAAATTTAAATGAAATAAAATCTATTGAGAAATAAATAAGTTTTTAGTACAGAAAAAAGTTTTGGCAAATCCTCTAATTATTCAAACGATAAAATCTAATCATTAAAACATGTGATCTGAAAGAGTGAACAACAATATGTTAACTTATGAATCGTAACATATGTATAACTCAATAGATGTTTAATTGGATTAAATGTTCAAAATCTGGTCGATTTCGATGGCAGTGATTTGCGGCAGTAAATCATCGCTCAACTGATTATCAGTCGAACTGGTATTGCAATTAGTCGTGTAATCAAACGAGTGGTAATGGAGGCTCGGGTTGGATCTTATCAATGATATTTCATGCGCAGAATAATTGAGACCAACATTACTACTAATTGGATGCAATTCTTGAAATGTTTGTCCCTCGCAATCCATTTCTGCATTTGTTGTCAAATCATTATTGTTTATGGGCTCTAATGTTAGACAAGTTTCGTCAGATATTAATGAATCATATCTTAATATTTGCAAATTTTTCGCTGATTCTGAGAATGAATTCTCGTTTTTATAATCATTAGCTAGCAATTCGACGAAGGAAGAGTCATTTACTTCTACCTCATTGGCTGAGCCGTCATTTACTGAAAAATTTTCAATTTTCATATCAGTATTAGAATTGCTTTGAAAGCCATTACTGTCGATATCATTATTGTTAAAATCCAGAGCGATAGGCATTTCATTGAAGTTGAGTTGATTTGTGCCCAACAGTTCTGACACAACTTTGAACACATCGAATGGCAGTGATTGTCGATTGCACTCGACTTTTGTCTCAATCACTTTGATTTGTCTGAACCACATCTTGCAGTTGAACTCAGACTTTCGCAAATGCGATAAAATATTAACACTCGATGACGACTTGTCCCAACATTCGCACCGGGAGTTTGTCAACTCTGAGCGCAATAATGACAGTAATCTGTATTTTTTACGCAATAAGTTCTGAGTGTTTCGCAGGTTTTCGATCTCAATCTTCCGATTGCTGACCACTTCTTCATTAGTTGTTGAAGAGTTCGATGAATTAGAATCTGTAATAAATAAAAAGACAAATCATTAAAAGATTTGACAAAACATTGAATAATAGATCAAAAGGTGAGAGCAATGACCAGAAAAGTGATTCTCATTCTTACTATTAGTGCAATATATAAGTGATTGATATGATTTGTCAGACAACTGTTCGGAAACCGATTCAATGTGAGAACGGATCAGTTTAACCAAATCGATATCTTTTGCAGAACACGAACACGAGTTGACTATAATCTGAAGGCTATTATTAGCGCTAATGAATTCAGTATTTGCATTATTATAACACCAGACCAAGACTTCTTGGTCTGAGATCTGTCTCTTTGGACAGTCTTTGAGCTGTTGTTGTTGCAAAAGCATCACTTATGCTGTTCTCTGGCGTCGGATGACTTTGAAAACAAATTTATAAAACTTTATTATTTTTGTTTGAATTTCTGATAAAAATAGTTTCGAGTTTTTAAAGCATTCTTTAACCTCTTGTTTATTGAGAAATAAAAAACAAAATGAATTACTTGTGAATCGATTATTAGTTATCTCTTAAAAAACAAGAGTTAATCTCATTGTGTGATAGGTTTTCCTCAATTTGTGGTGAAAGTGTTTGAGAGGAATGAGTCGAAAGACATCGTCTTTTTTGATTAGGTTATGCCTCGAAGTCGTGAATCAGATCTGATTATCTATTCATAAATTCTTGTTTTGTTTACTCATTTGGATCTATTCATAGCTTTCAGTAATCAGTTTAAGGTTTGTGTAAATGAATTCAAATATTAAATAATTGGCCAAAAATTTCCATAATTTTTTATATATTTTTGTGTTTCTGCAAACTTTTGCCAATCAAAGAGATAATGAGATCATATGCTCAGCACATATGAAATCACAACAAATCCGAAGCCAAGAATTTTCGTCAAAAAAAGTGTCCACGTATATGTGTTGAAATTTAGATCAACGTATGCGTCAATCCATCTGTTAGTGACTAACCATTCCTTAAGATATAAACGATTGTCGATTAGTTTAACGAAACAAACATTTTATGTGAAAAAATTAGGAAATTATTGGCCTTTAAGTCAAGAATCTGTTAAAAAAATATCTGTATTTTTGATCGGACGGCCATCACAAGGCTTTTTCAATCTCTTTTGTGACACAATCAGGGATGGCCAAGGTAGACGGGGGTAGGGGGTGATTTTTTAAATTTGCCGGCAAACAAAAATGCAAATACAAGCCGGTCCCCCTTTGAGCTTTTTTCCAAAATACGAGCTGCCTTGCTACTCTCGGCGGCGAGGGGGTGGCATACCTGTAAGTTTTCGAAAAATTCAAGGGGGGATAATTTTCGTCTCTTTTCGTCTATCTCATTTGGCCATCCCTGCCTATAATGCAAATATATCAAGATTAAAGTTCCCAAATGTATTGTAAAATTGTGGCCTCAAAAATATCTGCACATAAATAGGGGTTCATATTAGTTATATATAAATATATTGCTTATAAGATAATCATAAAAGACCCTTACACAACCTCTAGATGTAAACCCATACTATAGTCGAATGATTTGATAATAACCCAATTTTCTTAAAGACATTAACTTTTAATTATTATTTTAATCTTTATTCACAGAATTATCAGAATTTTGATGCATTTGTTGATCGTTTTGTGTGTGTTTAGAACCGATTGAATTCAACGAACGGGTTATCGAATTAATGAGCGCCTGCTTTAGAGCCACATCCGATTTGATGAGATTCAGGTCAAAAGTCAACTTAGCATTAATGAGCTGCGCGTCCGCATTGATCTTCTGCCGCAAGAGATTGAATTTCAACTTTTCCATACCTATGATTGCATTTGTTAACTGTTCGAACGGATTGGTTGACACAATGCTTTCCGTAGCTGAAGAACTACCATCTGATGATCCAAAATCATTAGAAGAACTGCTTCCTTCAAAAGAGCCGCTATTGGGAGAACTGCCACCATTAGTTGACTTCGGACAGTTTCTGCATGTGCATGAAGGACATGGATTGGGAAGGGATGTTGTTTCGCCGTTGTTTTTGTTTAAAATTTGAAGCACAACCAGCAGAAGAAGTCTATTCATTTCCTCAGCAGCTGAAGAAGTTATCGGTGTTGTTGTTGTGGTTGTCATAGAATTGAGCCATTGATTAGAATCAGAATTGCTTTGATTAGGTATACAAGTCATGACTCCACTGCTAATGATATTCCTCAACTTATCTGCTCCAGTAGCTCTGATAACTTCTATGTTGATAGGGATGGCAGTGTTTCCATGAATGAGCGCCGGTATGTGATTGGGTTGACACAAACTTTCAGAAGTAGGTCTGTCTGGTCTGGTCGGACAGTTGCCACTTATTATATCCCCTAAATTACATTTAAGCGTCAAATTGTAATTATCTTCATTTGAATCTCCATTTAAGTCAAAATAGAGCTTATTTTGAGACTCCATATAGTTTTGAAGCAATTCTTCGGTGTTTGACAAACTCTGAGCTGAAGTTTGGCTCAAAACTGAATTATCCTTCGTTTCTGAAATCGATTCATCAGATTTTGTTTCCATTTCAGTATTGATTACAAGAATAGAGATAACATTAAATAAAAAGTATATTACAATCGATTTATTCATTATTTCGATCATTTTGTTTATAAAAATTTGAAAATCAATTTATCCGAACAATAATTCAAAGAAAGTGTCGAAAACTTGAATCAAAACTCGAATGAACTTCAAAGAGAGGGTAATTATGATATGAATTTTAAAACGGATTCCATATTCCGGGCGAACATTTGCATAATTATTCTGCACTTATGTGGGCTTTCGATAAAAGACTATTAGATATCATGAAATAAATGACAAAATATAAGCCAAACATTTAATTTAATGGTTATTGCACTCAAAGTAATCAATTGTATGAACTGTTGGCCAAATGATTGTCACTCTTCTCCAGGGATGGGCGAGGGGATTTTCAGAAATTCCCCTCAAGAAAATCATAGATCCATCTACGCAGAAAAATTGTGGGGGAAAAGTTGATAAACTGGGACACCTACATTTTTCTAATTTTCATCAAAATCCTGTATTTTAAGACATTTTGTTCTGCATTCTGTTGAATTTAAGTGATTTAGCTTGATTTAAATTGAATTTTGTTAGAACCGTTTTTAAGCGGAATAAACGGCAGAAAACGTCTATGTTAAAACAAAATGCTGGTATTTCCGCTATCATTTTATCCGACCCTTGATCCCGCTGTTTTGAAAATTTTTGGTCCAAAAATCCCCATGATCCCCTTTCCTCAACAACATTATTCATCCCTGTTCTCTTTTAATGGCAAATATTGATGAAAACCTAATCCAATGATTTAATTGCAACTAATTTCGGAACAAAATTATATCAAAATCTAATTTTATTTGTGTTGAGTCTCTTCCAGACATTTGTTTCAATTTGATTGCAATTAAATTCTGAAATTTTCTTCGAAAATGAGAAAAATGTTCCTTAGATTGAATTAATTGTAAGAATAAGAGAACAAATCAATACATTTAATGATAAACTTTTATTAAACTTGGTCTCATTTGTCAAAATATCATTAAGAATTTGGGACAAAACTACACTAAAAATCGTTTTTCGTTATAAATATTCTACAAACTTATCGTACAATTAATGATAGAAAACTTTAGTATCAGAACAGTTTTGTTTTTGGATTTTATTTCAACAAAACTTTTCAATTATATGGTAATTAATTAGGATTGAATTGGAGACCAAATGATCTTGATTCATTAAGATTGTTGGAATTGTTTACATGTAAATGACCATAATTACAAAGCTGTAAGAATTTGCATACAATTATGAGTTTAGAAACACATTTTGGAAACGTTTGCATTTGATTTCCTTAAGTAACAAAATATATAATAAATAAACATTTCGTTTGAATTATTATTTAAATGATTTATAATTTATAAAACAAAAGGCAATCATCGAAGCGATGAAATATACGAATAATAACTTTGATTTTAAGTAAACTTTTCGATAAAACAAAAATTCGTTAAATTATATACAAATTGATATCGATTTTAGTGATAAGTTTTTGTTGTTTTGTTGACAAAACTTTTAATTCAACTCATTTTTAATTAAAGGAAATATTCGTAATTATTTTGATATTCACCTCAAAAATAACATTTTGCTCAACACTTATGAACAAGATCAATAATATATGAATAACATTTCATCAAAATTGAAATAATAAAACGTATATTAATATAAATCAATATTAATATCTATTTATATAATAATTAATTCTCATTCAATGACTTTATTTTTCATTCAAATCAAATGAAAAATGTTTATAAAAATTTGAAAATCTTATAAAAACACTTATATATCGAACATTAGAAACAAAAGTTTTATAATAAATCTGTTCAAAAGTAAACCAATTTTCCAATAAATTGATTCATTGGTAAAATTTCATGAATTTACAGCACAGGAACGAACACTGATCTGAAGAAGTAGTGGACAAACGATTTTTGTCATCTTTACTTATGTCTGACTTTTTGTTTCTGATCTTAACAGGAGTTCCGCCAACACTCTCATTGATAGTGGAACCGATTTCAAGCCTTCGGGCGCCCACCAGTTCTCTGTCAGAGTCGTCGTCATGAATGGTACTCTCATAGCCACTGGAGGCGGGCTGTCTCTGCACTATCGGATGATGACTCATACAACTGGGCGATGACACAGAAGAAGTCTTTTTAGCGACAGAAGAGCACTCTCCCTCACTGGTGGTGCCATGTCCACTCGTTGTCGTCGATGTTGTGTTGCGTTTCAACTGCTGCTCAATCTTTTGTTGTTTTCTACTTACAGAGGACTTGGCGGGACTGCTGTGCGATGAAGTAATGTTAGTGCCCAACAAACGGTTCACTCGCGGAGATGTAGGCAGAACGGCGTGATTTGGCGATGAGGTCACGAAAAGGGGCTCATTTGGCGATGAGATCTGTGGCGGAGACGGGACTGAAACGGGTCGAGTTATGACTCCTGTCGGAGATTTTACCGATTCTTTGATTGTTGAGTAGGAAATTAGAGAGAAATCATTGAATTCGGGTTTCGGTAAATCCCATTGACTCAATGCAAGATTCTGAGTACTGGCACCGTCTGGATGTCGGAGTGTTCTGTACTCTATTTCTCTTTTATGACTAGACTCTCGACTCGAATAATTTCGAGGCATTGTGAGAGAGGTCAGTTGTTGAAGGAACTGTTCTAATTTGAGCTGTTTTGGAGGTTCAGTGACGGGTTCGCTGTGACAGTCGTCCATATCTTCCACACTATTATTACAAAACTCATTATCACAGCACTCACTCATAGCTTCCCGTCCGGCGCCGGCTATCCTTTCGATACCGAATATCTCGTCGTTACTCAATATTCTGAGCGCATCGCCGAAAGTAAGTTCACAATCAGTCGGAGTGACCGTTGAAGTGGAGGGCGTCACCTCAGTTTGACAGCTCACGTCTAACATTTCGGGTGAAATGTTTTTTTGACGGATCTGTTTGACTGTCGAACAATAAGCGCTGTCCGGTGTTTGCATCGGTGGTGTGTGAGCGCCGGGTGGTATATCAGACCAGATGTGTTTTGTGTGCTGTTGTATCCACAGTTGTATTCTGTGCTGTTTCTCCTCGTGATAGCACATCGAGTGCTCCACTTCTAAGCCATTAGATTCTAAGTGAGCGTTGGGTCCGTCGACCCATAACTCTTGCGACCACTTCATCTGCTTCTGGTCTTTCTTTCTTCTGCTCCGTTTGGGTCCGTCGACCCATAACTCATCACTTTTCTTAACCTCTTTATTAGAGCGATGATTAGGCGAAGAAACGGGCGTTTCGTTGCAGTGCTTAACGCTGTTGTCATTAGAGTTCCGTCTAATTTCGTCTTTTGGCTCATCTTTTTGTGCGTTTGTCTGCACTTGAATTGAATTGAGTGCTGTATTTGTTGGCACATTATATTGTAATTTGTTTGTTGAGCCCAAATCCGTGTGATTCGTGTGATTGATGTTTGATTTGCCGCAAAATATAACCGTATCGACCGAATGCTCCGACGATGAAGTGTAACAGTTTAGGCCACTCTCGCTCTCACTCGCGTTCATCGATTCGCCTTCACTTCGATTACAATCTAAACCGGGTTTCAAATGCGAAAAATGATTTTTTTAACAAATCAATAGGAATTCCTTTTACACTATCAAAAGATTTGTGAAAACCTTTTCTTTTTATAACTAAATCTTTATTTTTATTACTCTTTTCAATTGAATTCTGTTTAAACTGTTTTCGGGATATTTATGTTTGAATTTAAGGGTTAAACGAATGAGAAGTTTATGAAAACGCTTTTTCGACATTTTCTGAATTAATTTAATGGTTTGCTGTCAAATATGAATATATTTTACAGAAATAAATAATATTTGTGTTATTATTATATTTTTGTTATATTTCTTTCAGTGGGGATAAAGAGGACTGTCCTCAATCACAGACATATATCATATCTCCAGCTATTAGAGTCATATCCGACACTCTTCGCGACTCAGTCTCGAAGAATCGGTCGAACAGATAATCCCTTTGAATGGCATGGAATCAGTTTTATTATAGTCTCTGAATGTGAGACCCATTCCACTAAAAGGATTAAATCGGCGAATAATAGCCTATTTTCAACGCAATGGCTGCTCAGACCTAACAGACCAAACTCACAAAATTTACTTTTTAAATATCCAATTCTAGTCTTCAAAACCATTTA
>JAQGCS010001601.1:0-13133 GCA_034702105.1 Fuscozetes fuscipes | reverse complement strand
TTGAATGCATTACAGAACAGAATAAACAATTCATAATATTTCGCCAAAAGATGGTGTGATTAGAGTAATTCCAGCTCAACTTATAACCCCTCAATCTTCTAGGATAATTAAAAAATAATATTATGAATTAGTTACAGTTTTAAGATTACTAATGAGGTCTGCCCTGCTCAATTCTACACAATTTGTACACTAACTTTGTATGTAAACAAGACATAAAATTAACCATTTTTCGACAAAGGATCAAAAGTAATTATTTAAAATACCATAATAATTGGAAAATTAAACTATGATTTAATTAAAGTTTTTAAATTTATAGTTTATTACCAGAAAAATACATAACTCGGGGATGCCCAAAGAGGGGTAGACTTCTTACCCCCTAGAGTGGAAAATTTTGGCTTCACCCACTTAAATTGAATGTAACTTTACAGGCATTGAGCGAAGCGAGGCGCGTATTTTGCCTTGGATCCACCCTTTGTGTTTTTGCCACCAAGCGAAGCGAGGCGGAATATTTTTGGTGAAAAACCACCCCTTAGACCTTTCCTAGAGAAATGGTGAAAACCCACCCCCTATGCCCTCTCTAGAACATATTTAAATGAGTTAAATGATTTAAATAAGTTTCCCGCAGTTCGCAAAACATTTTGTGTACATCTCATGTATTAAACAAAATTTTTTGGAAACTCATTTTAGAAACGCACTAAATTCAATCAGGAACAGTTATATGTTTTAGAAAATTTACACTATTGTGTAGAGAAAATGTTCATCTTTATAAATTAAAATAAAAAGAGTTAGCAAATAAATGGCAAACCTATTCTTGCCATTCCATGGGTTCATCACCAATTCGTGGACATTCATACCCATCCATACCTTATCAGAAACGGATTGATATTTAAGGAGTTGATTACTGAGGAACTCCTGCTCTTCAGCCGAGTCCACAGTCATTAAAGTGGAAGTCCTGTCCAACTGATAGCACATACTCTTCGCCTCGTCTTCTGTTTCCAATTTGTTGACGAATTTAAAACACTTTTCATTCTTATATGATATCCAATCGCCACAAATATTTAGATTCTCGGCCTCTGAGGCTGTGCTTAAATCTGAAAATAAACTAGCTAGGTAGTAATTAAAAGCGTGAAAACTACTTACAAATGACAATAGAAATTAGAATAAGATAGGCCATTTTCGAAATGTCATCACTTTATAAATTACTTATTAAATGAATTTTGAATTTGATTTCATTGGTTTTGAAATTATATAAATGTTGTTTTGTTTGATTAATTTGCTTAAACATGATCATTTATATAAATTGAACGTGATCACAATTATCAATAAGAATTTTGTTTAGCAAATGCAAAATTATATTGAAAATTAAACCAAATGGTAAATTTAAAATTTGTTGTATAAGTAAAAAATATGTGAAAGTAATAAGTAAAATTTTAAAATCTATGTTTTTCGATTACTTAGCCTTGCTTAAAATGAAATCCGAATTTGAAATGTAACATTGAAATTTATAAGCTTTTATAATAACATTTAAATAACAAATAAAATCTACCATGCTAAATTCTACAACTCGCAAAATAAAATAAATTATAAAATTAAAAACTGAACTACACTATTTGAAAAAGGTATTTGAACGCTCTAAGTTTTACTCAAAATTAGTATTAAAATAGGTGTAAGAGATTAATTCTACATCACAAATGAACAAGATACAAAAGTGTGGATCAAAAGTACATTATTTGGGCTTCATTTTGGTATAAAAATATGAAAATATTGGTGTGGTAGGGTATGGTATGTAAACAAACACGAGAAGGTCAATTATTGCTATGGAAAAAAGTAACTGGTGTTCTAACCGAAATATAAGAATTCAAAGTTTTAGAATAATTGAAAAATAATACTCTGACAAAATTACAGTTTTAAAATTCATATGTTAATACAATGAAATTTAAAACCTTTTATATTTTAATTTTTTGATCTCAATTTGCTGACAACATTTTAATAATTTAACAAGGAGAGAGCATACTCGACCACTAACTAGATTCGAACTAGGACTGTCGAGGTGAAATCGACGTCCCATACCATTAGATCAAACTCGATATTAGTTCATTGGTGAATTGCTTATTTGTCGAACCGATCATTAGATGTGTTCTGAAAGTGTTCCAACCAATGAGGTCAGCGCTGCCGTCCGTCCAATTTGTATTATTTTCAAAAAAGATTAGGATATAGGCTGGGATGCCAAAGCGAATCGATACTAGTAGAGAGATTTAGTGGGTTAGTTTCTCTAAATTTTCTATGGGTATACCTGTAATGTTACACTTTTTGCAAAATTCATTTTATTTATTATTTTCTCTTATTTTTCAATGAAATTGTTGTCATAATAATTATAATGTTTTATAAAGTAACAAGTTTAGATTGTTTGACGCTGATTTAAAACTGTAATTATTACATAATTAAATTTTGAATAATTTCAACAATTTTAAAATTTTTCTTTTGGACCCCGGCCAAAACACCCATATTAAAATATTTTTTTTTTTAAAAGTATACAAATTGGACGAACGGTAGCTCTGTCCTCATTAATTAAAATATTTTCAGTTCTCATTTAATGTCAGGTAATTCAAAAGTACATTAATACTACGTTGAATATCAAGGCCATTATCGAAAGAAACCATAGTGATAGAAAAGTTGGTTTTATAAAATTTTTAAAACACCATGAAATTTTTTGCTAAATAATTAAAATTTGTGACAGCGGCAATCATTTAACTTTAAATACGTAAGGCTGAGGTTGATCATTTATTTAAAAATGTTTAAATGATACCTGCTGAAATGTGGTGTAAGATGAGGGTGAAACATAATACTACCTTACTTTTTGATAACTTAACCAAATTCTTTGTTTTACATAATATTTATAAATCAACATTTTTGTTGTTTTGCTAATTTTTCGTCAAATGATTATTATGTGGGTAATTCAATTAAATTATTTTACACAAAGGGTCCAATTTTATTAAATAACAGTTTTAAAAGTGATAGTGTAATACCAGGAGAAAACATTTAAGCCAGTGCTGCGAATATTGCATTAGAAATAAATTTACTTGAGCTGTTCGCTTATTGAGTTTTAGCGAAGGGTTCTGAGTCCTTCTCCTCTGCTCTGAAGAAAAACCCAGAATAAGCTTTTATAATATCTTTCCATTGATAACCTGGCCATAGAGTGCTCGGCACTAATTGATTTGGCAGTTGTACGCAAATAAAGAATTGGAATATAATCTAGTTTATTTTTCTCGTCATTTGCCATATCAGTGACAGTTTTGCTAATTTTCTTGTCTAATGTTTTTTCCAAAACGTCAATTAACTTATTTGCCACTTGTTTCTGGAGCTTTTTAATTAACTTAGCTTGTTCTAATGCGTTGATCAAAGTTATATGAATCAATTTTATTCAAAATGTTGACCAATATGCCGCATAAAGTGTTGATTTTTGACTGATGGCGGCGATGACACGCAATGAGTGCTAACTATTGGTTGAGATTTGTCCTGCTTAGTTGTTCACATTTGCACGCCTTGCTAATTTTGTATGTGAAACAAAATATAAATTCGATTACAAGTCTTAACCAACTATTTAGATTGAATTTAGTGCGCTTCTCAAATGAATTTTCCGCAGTTCGGATTACAGAGGATAAATAAAGAGTGTCCTTCTCAATTCCTCAACATATTTATATATCATTGGAACGTTCAGCATTAAAGCTGTGGAGCTTGGGCGTCCTTGGATAAAAAACATAGTTAATTCAAATTAAAATAAATGAGTATGAGGTTAACTGTATAGATTAAAATTAAACTGGGACAATTCTTAATATATGTGAAAATATAACAGTTCTTGATCGGATTTTCTACGCTTCTCAAATGAGATTCCCCCAGTTTGGTTCACAGAGTGATAAATAAGGAGGTCTGTTAATTGCAATTAGGACTTGGTAGTCGTGGGATAACAAATTTGAAAAATAAACAAGATACTTATCTTGTTAGACCACAACACCGGTATTGTCTACAGTTTCGGTAACTACTGTTACCTTTATCTAGGCAAAATAGCTAATGAAATAATTTGTTATTAGACTTGTGAAGAGACGGGCGGAGAGGGCAGTAATATGATATCCTGCAAACTTTGTTTATTTCAACAAAATTCTATTGGAATAGCTATGTGTGTCATGTTTTTTAAACAACCTTGTTTATTTACATCTCATTATCATTGTAATTTTGATATATAAAACAAAAAGCTTCTATACTTCGCCCAAACTTAAGCATTCAAAGTTCTGGAATAATTGAAAAATAATTCAATGAGTTAATTACAGTTTTAAAATGGATACAAAATCGTATATTTGTAACGTTTCTATTACCTTGGTTCTTAGCGACAAAATGCTTGTTTCTTAGTGTGCAAGGTGAATTTGTCTAAAAGTCTATCAACTCATTAGATAAGCGCTGCTAACCTTAAAATCTTTATTTGTATTTAAAATTGAAATATAAACTTCTTTGTATAGAATCCAAAAAATAAACTCAAAATTTTACAAGAGCTCAAAAGTGCAATATAATTACAATGTATAACAATGTAATTACAGTTTTAAATTCAGTGTCAAAAATACCAAATATACTCAAACAATTGCATTCTTGTTGATTTTGATAAACTAGTTTAATAAAATGAAGAAAATAATCCTCCGACTCTCTCTCTCTCTCTCTCTTAGAATTTTGTCAAAATTTAATATTCAGGCATACCCTCTAGAAATTTTCAGTCTCCCATTAGGCTAGATGCTCCTCTATGCCGCTCATGAGCTTGGCCATTTCTGGGAATAAACACATTTCAGGATTAATAAGATAAGTCTAAAATATCGACAAAACTTGTCAAAAATGTCTGGTCCGATTGGGTAAACCTGTAATGTTATATTTTCAAAAAAATTCTAAGGGCGGTCAGCGAGCAACCCTCATGAATCCCTGATGAATACCTTGATGAATTGCTTATTTGAAAAACAAATGCTGTCCTTCGTCTAATGGGTTTACATTTGAAAAGGAGGTTCTGATTAGCCACTACCAAAACATAAAGATTCAAAATTTTAGAATAATTGGAAAATAAAACTATAAATTTATTACAGTTTTAAAAACAACATTAAAAACATTTAAATAATGAAGCCATGCTAAATTCCACACAATTTATGCACGTCTCCTTCAAAATACAAAATATATAAAGTTTGTATATAATATTAAAATAAATTATAAAATTAAAACAATTCTTTTGATTTTCAAAAATCAACATGCTAGAAAT
The DNA here is from genome assembly GCA_034702105.1 of Fuscozetes fuscipes. NCBI lineage: Eukaryota > Metazoa > Arthropoda > Arachnida > Sarcoptiformes > Ceratozetidae > Fuscozetes > Fuscozetes fuscipes. The sequence goes on along the minus strand of JAQGCS010001601.1, from coordinate 7,846 downwards.
TAGAAACATTGGAAAATAATAACAAATTTAATTACTCTTTTAGAATAATATTTGAAAAAAATCTTAAAATTCTTAATTGTTTTCAATGAAATTAGATTTAATTAATCAGAGTATTTGAATCAATTTTACTGAAATTGTTGGCCAATATGTCGCGTAAAGTGTCGACTGTCCACTGCTGGCGGCGCTGACACGCGATGAGGGCTTTCCTTCTGCAGGGCTCGTTTGTCCATTTGCCAAATGAGGCATTTGATAGAGACATCTTAACGCAGGTGTGGTAACCAATGAGGTCAGCGCTACCGTCCGCCCTATTTGTATACCTTTTAAACAATGTCATACGTTTACCACAAATTATACTTGGAGAATTCTTGAAATATGTTAAAATATAACTATTCCTGATACATGGGTCAAAGTGTGATAATTGATAAAGTTTGTCCTTCTCAATTTTATACAATAAATTTTAAAAAATTAATTCTGTCTCTAGATATTTCCAAAAAAGTTTATTTAAAATGTAAAAATAATTCGAAAATAGTGAGAAATTATCAATTACAGTTTTAAACTTGATATTTAAATTCCGGTAAAATTGACTTTTATAATGATTTAATATGATGCTAAATACTAATGTGTTCAACTTACATTTTATTTGATCAACTCAAATAAATTTTAAATTATGCTTCATATCGCGGACATTTTGGTGAAAAAATCGCAAATCTTCCACTTAAAATTGATTAAAATTCGATCTAAATCTTATTTGAACAAGTTTATATTATTACGCTAATAGTTATTTTATAATTAATAAAATGAATTATTTATTTATTCTCACTGATGGCCAAGTTTAAATGCTTTGTATGCTCATCGGCTCAAACTCAGGGAAGTATTAAAAAGTATTTTAGCCACAAAGGTAAAATATAAAAAATCACTACCAACGCAGATAGACATTTATAAGCCTCAATAAAGCGATCCTCGCTACATGATTCAGATAGATCATAAATCTTAGGCACAGGCCCATATCAAATATAAAATAAAAAGGGACGAACCTGTCAGTCCAAAAGAAAACTATAAAATTTGTCTGATCAAATAAAAAATAAAACAATGATTTAGATACAGTTTCAAAATCAATTTTAAAGTTCTTCCATTAATTAAACCTGGTTGATATTGGGTTGAAATTCTTTTTTAAAATGTAAATATTTTTCATTTTTCTTGTAAAAATATCATGTTGTTTTTAGATTCACATTGCGATTAATAATAAAGTCTTTAATATTAAATTTCCCAATCTTGTTATATTGAATAATTAAAAAATAAAACTGTGTATGTTAATGTTTGTAAATATATGTTAATGTTTTAGATTCAATGTTATCGATTAATTTAGCCAAGTTTAAATTCGTTGAATGCAGTTTTGTGAATCAATGAGGTCAGGGTTAATTTATTTTGAAAGAAGATAAAAATTATATCAATTGAATAATGAAAAGAAAAATTTAGTAAATGAACTATTTATTTGTTCATGTTCAATTTACTTATTGGCAGATGTTATCTTTGCATTTTGTATTAATAATGGCCTTGCCAACTGCTTTAATCCCTGCATAGGTTTCTTTTCCTACTGGAATTATATTAGCCTTGGGTAAAATAAAGCCATTTCTCGCATTGTCGTTTGGTCTCACTTCCAGAGTATATACGTATGGAATTTTAGCCTCACCATGAGCAAAATCTACAGAAAATATTTTTGGAGATTTACACTAAGGAAATTATACTAAAGGTGTACTTGCCACCTGATCCTTGAGCTAAATCTTGATAAAATGAAATAGATGTAATTTTAAAGCCTTACGTAGCAAGATGGAAATTTCTATTTTATATACACTTACACAATAACTGTCCAGGACTGCCTACTTTGTATGTAGTTCCATAAACAGTCTTAAGTGCTGAATATCCAATATTTGCTACACGTTTCTAATTGCAAATTTACAAGTTTATATTTGTTATACTCTATGATAAATAGATACCAAATATAATAATTACCAATTCTTTTAGATTTGGTGAATCTGTATTATTATAACCCTGCATAAGATTGAAAAATTAAAATAAATCTAATTGAAATTGTATCTAACCCAAGGGTAAAGCCACATATTCCCATAAGAATGTAGTGTTATATAAGCCTTCATGCGTTTCTTATTGGCCAAGATTAAATTATTAACTGCATTTGATTCAGGCTCTGATAAAGGCTTTGAACCACAAAATGTCTCCGAGCATGGCTTATGACTCGAGCCCTCACCGCCCCATTGGAACGGATAGTTTCTATTCAGGTCAACACCTATGCATTTTGAATTTGTGTTCTTGGCCCTATTCTTTCGCCACATCCTATTCTATGTAATTTAAACAATGTCAACCATGGTCTAACTTTATAAAATAAACAGACCTTTGTATGTGTGAACTCATAACCATCTACGTTAATTAAAGGAACAATGAAAAAGTCATATTCTTTCAACAATAGCTTTGCATCAGTGCCATTTTTGACATAATCTTTGATTAGACTTTCAATAATGTACAAGGCAGTGGTTATGGCCGCCCATTCCCTCGCATGAGTTCCACCGTCGATAAAAATGATGGGTTTATTTGCTTTCTTAATATGTTCACCAATTTTAATTAACTTGATATCCCGGCCCTCCACAGTCTTTCCAATAGATGATATAGTTGTCAAGTTCGGATACCTTTTCGTTTTATTATCCAGGTAATTTTTAATTTCATTATATCTTCTGAATTCATTAAAAAACACATTTTGTTTAGTTGAGTTTTGTGTAGCTCTTTTGTGTCTCTGTGTCTTTATCATTGAGACAGGTGAATTTTGAATTATTAAAACAATTAAAATCGAGCTATATATGGTAGACCAATAAATCATTTTTTTATCAAGCTACGTCACTTTTAATTCAATCACTCTTTTGAATCTATTTATTCAGCCTTTGAATTTATTAAAGTAACAAGTACATCTAATAACTTTATTTCTAATTGATAAGAAATTAATTTCAGTTTATAAAACATTTATAAAATTATTCTCAATAATAAAAAATTATGAACATTATTAATAAAATTCATAAAACTAACTAGTTGAATTGAATCTGCACTAATCTTGGAACTAATGAGAGAAACTGCTTCACTCATAACCACTGCATAAATCTGTTGAAAAATTTTCCCAATACAATGATTCTATTCTATCGCATGTTTAATTTAACCTTGGTAACACTGCAGTTTTAGAGTTAACGGAGTTTATTCACAGTGTAGACTCGTCTATTGCATATTGCGAACAAATAAGTGAACATGGGATTAAGTTGACACAGGACTACAGCAGGGATGGCCAAGCTTTTTGACTCTAGGGTAGGGGTTTTTCATAATTTTTCTAGGGGGGCGGGTTTGAATTTTCCGCCAAAAAACCGAAAAAATTTGTTTTCTTTGGAAGAAACTTCCATAGGCGACCATGGTAAAAGTTTTCAAATATTAAAATAAAATTTACAGAATCACAGATTTTTAACTACGAATCTGAGCCCAAAATGGAGTTTCTTATGTTTATTACAAATATTGGGGGTTTAGTCGCCCTATGGTTTAGCGTAGCGTTCATTTATGCTGTTTTAATATAAATCTATGAATCATATAATTGTTAAAATATTACTGAATAGACTCAGGTCTTAACAATTTATTGTGACATTCATTCAGGTTGAATGAATGAAAGGTAATTCATATAAAAGTACCAGTACCATAAATTAAAACATATAAAACAGACCGGAAATACAACTCGAGAGTACTTATCGATATGACCCGGACACACACCAAACAAGGTGTTCGGATGTTTCGAGTCTGGAATAGGTAGAGCTGGTGGAGGTGCACCCTTGTTGGCTACCGTTCCCTCCTCTGCATCACTTCCTGGGGCCACAATCGATACTTTTTTGTAATCAATGGAAGGTCTGCTCAATGTTTTGGACTCAACCCTTTCATATCTCATTGCAATTCTTTTGGCCATATAACCAACAATAGCACATTCCAGCAGTGAAGCGAATACCATAATAAAGCAGATGCCCAGAAATACATCGATGCAATTTATGTAAGAAATCTTAGGTTTAGATGCATTTGTCGCGTACATCAGTGTTGTCATCGTTAATACAGTGGTTACTCCCAATTGAACCCGGGCAGTAGTGGATTTCTGTAAGTTTCAAACATATTAATGGTTGAGTCGACACTAAGGGAATGGTAACGAACTCTGGGTAACCAAAATGAGAACCAACTGATTATCACTACAAGAATGGCGGGAATATAGACTTGAAGTAAGTAATGACCCATACTTCGAACGAACTCCATTTCACAAACTAATCGAGAATAATTGCCTGAAAGGAAAACAATTTTGATATAGAAGCAAAACAGATAATTTTATACTAACCTGTACTCAATTGTTCAGTTTTTATAAACTGTCTAAGACCTGTTACTTTGAATTGAGGCAATTCTAAATTATTAGCAATTCCAACGGATCCTGGGCCTTTGCCCCATTTGTACACAATATCTGCCATTGAATATCCGTCTAAAATCAAGTTAAAACAATTATATTATTAGTATAAGACATTAATTGTGAGATAATACAGCTCTCGATTTCAATTGTGCAGAGCTGGCGGTCCATTGGGAAGTACTGTAAATTCATGGGACAACTGCTGGTGAGGGTAAGCCTTAAATACAATGAAACTAACAAAAGGTGAGGACAACAATAAGATTAAACCTTATTGAGTGCAATATATCGCCATTAGATTTGATGCGAAGATAAGTGTTAGGAATGGGGATGGTATGCAGTTGAGCGGATTTCTCATTGGCAAAAAATGTATCTGGCACCCATATTCGGCCAGCAACTTCAGCTCCGACATAAAGAGAATCGATTCCGGGCTGTGGTTCGAAAGAGAGTCGAGTGTCGCTCCACATCTGACGGAAGTAAAAGTCTGCGGTGAAGTCCTAATCAATACAAATGATATTTATTTCTAGAGTCAAAAATAGAGTTATATTCCAACCATATTGACTTCAGATATAGAACTTATGCTTATAATATGCATGGTGATTCCCACTTCCACAGGTTGACCTGATTCAACATTTTAATTTTTAAATAGAATTGCAAGAATATGGAAATGTGAATGTACCTGCATAATTTGGTCGAACTCTTTTGTCATAACTTTCATTAAGCAACTGATTCAGTATTTTTGTTACATTCGTTCCGATTTCTGTTTGTCTAAAAGCAAATGTTTGTCACTAATCATTGATTTGATTAGTAATCAAATATATATTTATTCAAAAATTGTGTTAAATTTGTCTCCCATCACAATTAGATATAGTTAATCAGGGGTGACCGAAAATTTGGCATTATCATTCTAGAATTTTTCAAAATTTTAACATTAAAAGTATTTAACCTCAATACCGCCGAGAGAAGCGAGGTGGCAATTATTTTTGGCGCCAAGTTAAAAAAATCACCCCTTTAGATCCCCCTCTAGAAATTTTTTGAAAAATCACCTTCTAGACCTCCTCCAGAGTTCTTGACCTTGGCCATCTCTGTACTTGATATAAACTAAATTATATGTATTTAATTGAAATAATGGGAATAAATCCAAAATTTAAGACTTACTTGGATTTAACGAAATTGAATTTATAAATACAAATAAAACTGATTATTACAAAAATCCTTATATTGATAATTATATTCATTTATAAATAGATTTGATCTAATATTTAGATCTATTATATTATATGATGTCGAGTAAAATTGAGACAGAATTTAAAAAATATATTCTGTATTTATTGATTCCAATGCAACAAAACTACTTCTCATACAATCTATTGACGTCTTATTTTACAAATGATTTTCTGTTAATCAAATGGTTTGAACTGAACTGCAATACAATCACGTAATGGTTGGGAAGAAACTCAAAAATCAAAATTAAACGCTTCAGTTAAAATTATCACAAGAAAATTATTTCCAAGGTCCTTGGAACCTATCCAATCAAATAAGCAGAATTTAAATAAATTATATTATATATGGGAATTTTTCCAAATTCTAATTTATGACTTTAAAATGCATTATATGCAGGGATGGCCAAGGGGTGGGATCGATGATTTATCCCCTAAAGCTGAAAATTAGGCCCTATCCCCCCTATTTTTCAAAATTTGAACATTACAGGTATACCCCCTTGCTTCCGCCGAGCGAACGCAGGCGTCTTGTATTTTACGTTGGTTTCAGTTTATGTTTTTTACCGAGCGAAGTGAGGCGGCAATTTTTTTTGGCGGCAAATTCAAAAAATCACTATTTTAGGGTTTTTAGAGATTAGATCCACCTCTAGAATTTTTTCGAAAAATCACCCCCTAGGAACCCAACCAGGGCCGTCGAACTTGGCCATCCCTGATTATATGAAAATATTTGAATGGAGCTAGTTAATAATAAGTTATTAATATCCATACATTTTTACATCCTTTGATATTTTATCAGAAAAACCTTGATTTTCGTAATTATAACAATATTTTTTTATTAGTCTGTCGACCTTGGTCATTCCTGGTTTTATTACTAAACAACTCATTATACACATAATTCCCATTTATTCAACTTTTTATTTATTGAGCATTATTATGATTTCATGTGATAAATCATATGACCAGATGTCCTCGATTTGGGAGGCAGGTACTTCTTTTGACTAATCAAAACACTGTCCTCCGAGGGGTTTGTCCCTGACATACAAAAATATTACAGTCAAACCTATATATAATCTCTAAATTTCTTAGTGGGTATACGGGGTATGTGGTCGACTCCTTCCTTTGGCCATCCCTGATTATTGAATTTTATTATTAATTATTACTATTAATTGTTAAATTTTTTAAAATGTTGATGAAAATTTTGACTTTACCCCCCTAGAATTGAAAAAATTAACATTAAGGAGAGCGCGCGACTGGTGTAATTGTTTTTATCGAACAATTCCATTCAATTTAATTTATTGCTTATCCACATATGTTTTCATCCAAAGGATGTTGTTCTTAACAAATTGAATTGTAATGTGTATTGTAACATTGGATCAAGTTATACAACGTTTCCAAAAATCGTTTATTGGGTAAGCACATTCAAAAAATATACAAGAAGTCTTATAATAGTTTGTGCAAATATTTTTCGAGGGTTTATCTCTCATGCTGTCTCCAATTTTAATTATTTGTTCGAACTTTTAGATTTAATCTGATCCTATATGGCTAATTATTTAAGAAACGAGGAAAGTTTTCAAAATAGTCATTGATATGAAGATTTATTCAAATTTATCAACAACAAATTTCAAGGTTTTCGGAAAAAAGCCTGCACACTATTTGTACCCCTATATAAAAACTTATAATGGTAAGTAACATAAATTACTATGAATCTATTACACTTTTAAAATTTATAGTTTAATATCCATATTTAAAGTTACTAATTATTTTTGCTGAAACTATAAAACTATAAAATCATTTGTATCAACTAAGCTTTATGTAATGAGGGCGGGTTTACCATGTTTATAGAGAGATTGTAAATATAAGTTAAATTTAGTGCCCATGGACAAAAGGTTTTAAGTTTATAGGACTTTGGCCAGGATATACCTCACTAAATTTGTATACAAGTTCAAGTATTACAAATTTAAGCGGCAACATTATTTGTTCTTCCAAAGGTAAACATTCAAAATGTGAGAATAATTGAATAATAATTCTTTGAGCCAATAAGTAATTTAAAATTTTTTGAATAAACCAAAATAAGTTATACACTCTGTTTTGATTGCTTAGACGCACCTAGTTTATTTCAAATAAAACTTAAGCCATTCAAGGTAGAGTCATA
>JAQGCS010001600.1:0-13139 GCA_034702105.1 Fuscozetes fuscipes | reverse complement strand
CTAATTTAAGACAAAATGGCCGACTTCCGGTCATTTTACGCACTTCCGTCCGCCATTTTACTACCCCCTAGACCCCCCCTAGAAAAATTTTGGAAAACTACCCCCTAGACCCCCTTAGACCCCCCTAGAGCCGCTGACCTTGGGCATCCCTGTTATTTTTGCAATGTCTTAAGATTTTGTTACATGCTAATGATAAGGCTCTGAGATTACCTATCATAAATTTTGAAAAATGATTTTGATAAAGAACTTTTTTAATTAATATGGAATTTAATAAGCATTAATATTAAGTTTTCTTATATGACCAATAATAAATCTTGGCAAAAGGCTTTCTCTTTAATTAAAATCTTTTTTCGCTTATAATCCAGATTAAAATTCAATTTTCAAACTTGGGAATTTCGTTAAACATTTCTCTGCTTAAATTGAACTTTGTAAACGACATTAATCTTGATTTTCAAAAACATATTTGACTTAAATATCTCAAATTAATGTATCCACCTACTCCATTTCAAGATCTAAACTGATTAACTTGTTTAAAAATGAAACGAACTCGAGTGAAACAAACAATTTGCAGACTTCTAAATTGAAGTTTTGTTAGTTTTAAAAATAGAGACACATTTATTGGGAGAGAGTGCAAAACCAACTGTTTTTTACTTGTTTACATCTGATGCATAACCAAGGATGCGTTAAATTAGCGATTCTAACGATATGTTTATTGTAATCTCATTTAAAACACATTATTAATTAAAGTCTATCCAATTTACTGAATAAATAATATCTGGAAAAGAATCAAGTTCATCAAATGCCAAATTCCTCTTCAAACGAGGGAATAGGATGATGAATGGCTAATAAAAGTGATCTGGAAACTCGATATTCCAAGTGTTGTGTAAATCATTCAATTTTGATATCAAATGTGTCAACAATTATCAAAATAACTCAACGAGTTTTCAACGATCAAAACGAATACAATATTTTGGTCTATAAATAGGTGTTAACTCACATTTGAGGGCAAATATGTGTTCATAAATGAATTGAATAAGTTTTTGACAAATTCTCGTTTCGAACATTTGTTTATAATATAAAATGTTTAATAAATTCGATAAATATTTTAATTGCAAATCGAGTGTAAAATCTGCGGAAAATTATTAATGTATTTAATAACTGTTTGCTTTATCAGCAAAATATTCATATTATGTAAACGCAATTAAAATTCTTTGCTTATAGTTCCTAACTTAACGTGGTAATATTCAAAAATGATGACTAAACCTGCATTATTTAAAACTGACTCAGACACAAAAGACATTTGTGAGAACTGGATGATTGATTATCATTTATCACTAAAATGAGGCCAAATAATTATATTTAAAATTAGATTGATCAAACATGTTATCACTGAATTAAATGTTTAAGCATAGCATTTGTAAGTAAAATCAATGGTAGAGTAAGAAGGTGAATTTACCTGATTCTCCTGGCCGGATCCCCGAGCAGAGTGTCGGGGAACTGTTGTAATGTTCTTAACTGAGTTTCAAACTTAAGTCCACTGACATTAATGACGACCCGTTCACACAAGTCGTGCGCGTGTTTTATAGATTCAAACTGTTGACCGACATTAGAGGCCAACTGACTGCTCACAACAGACAACTGCCGACCACAAGCTGCTGCTGTGCCATTACTATCTGTGTCGCCGGCAGCGCCGGTAGTGGTCGGTCCCAAACGAGGCAAAGACCTAATTATTAGAATTATAATTATGAACATCAATAGTAAGATGAAGAATAAGAACATAATATCCGATAGATTTCTGGTCTGTTCTTAACATTAGTTCTCATATATTGAACACATAATAAAAACAAATAAAAGAAGTGTTTCATAATTTCTTTTCGCACAGAATAATAATAAAGTTCACAGAATTGCAGTTCACAAACACTTCAGGGAATCACATGTTTGTTGAAAATTTAGTTTTCAATGAATTGAAAACAGCATAAAAATAATTTACAAACACTTTATATAACAATAAAATTCTCATTTAAATGGATGAATTTTGTTTATAAGTATTCCATTTTCCGGAACATTCATCAAAAGTAACAATGATTTGAAAGAGTGAACAAACTTTTGCAAAACAAACGCCACAATCAGTTTATTAGGGAATCTGATTTTTGTAAATGATTATGGCACACACCGCACACCAATAGATTTTAGGTATACCCCATCAACACAAGTGTTATATAAATTCTTAGTCGAAGCGATGGCGCAAAACAAGAGTTATATTTAGAGACTTTAGTAATGAGTATATATTCGCCGTTATATAAGAAGAAGTGATTTGTGAATAAAGAGAACATAAAAACTATTTGTGAGTTTCACAAACTTTTTTTCGTCGTTAGACTCAGTCAACGATAATCTATAAGTCTGTCCTCTGAAATGTAGTGCTCTCTCTATTCAAGAAAATGTTTTCCTATGCATTTCCGAAGCCTTACATAAGAGCACTTAAAACTCAGACAAATGTTTGCTAACTATTTGTTTTGTTTACAAATCCAGTCTAATTCAAATTTGTTTTTTGATCATGCATCAAATAAAAACGACATGTCATCAAGCTTCTTTACAAATTGGAATATCAAGATTAAACCATTAGTGTTTGTTTTATTTTGTTTACAATATATTTGCCGCTCATTCATACTGATAAAATTAAGCATAATGGCCTTGGTTAATTCAAACATATAATGATGTATGAAATTGATAACTTGATCATCATAATCAGAATAAAATTTTCTTTTTAATTTTTAAATCAAGCGGCTCAAAATATCACTAAACTTTACTAGTTTCAATCAAGTAAAGTCGCTTGGTTCAGGGATTATAGCGATACAGAGGTTGTAACAAGGTGGATAGAAATACAGATTTAATTTGTAAATGTTCACAAATAACTAATTTTGAATATCTAGAGATGTAAACATTGTCTAAATATCCAATTAATTATGTTTAATAAGTTATGCAAAACTGGATATTATTTGAAACATTTCTTTGAAATTCATTCATCTTTCAGTTTTTCTTGGTGAAGGATATATAACCAGGTCGAAAATTCATGAAAATCTATTACACTGAATGCAGAGATTACAATAATTGTATAACGAGGGAGTGACAGACGGACTATCACCAGGTTATTCTAACATTACTGTCTATGGAGATGACAAACAGTGTTAGGTTTGAGGAAACTTTAGGCAGGGAGAGATTATAACGACGAGTCTTATATAAAGGTTCTTGGTAATTTTTGTTATCTATTTTAAGATGATACTGTACAGAATTCACTGTTTGTTATGTAAATAGTGAACGAATGAGGGTTAATATCAAATAAACCAATGACCCATCATAAAGTAAAGCACCGCGGTAGTTGATTCCATAACCAACTCTATAGTTCTTTACTTAAGACATCATTTCTAATAGTTATCAGTATTTTTCTCGCAATAATACTTATTTCAGCCATTAATTTAATTCCTCGGTTTTGTTAAGTAACGCAAAACCTTTTATCAAATAATAATAATTTGTTTGCAATGTATGGGCAAGGTTAGTTTCTTTGAAAGTCTTAGAAATTGGAGAAATGCATTACAATAATAGAATAATTAAGCATGATGAATTTAAACACAATTCTTTTATTAATGTTTACTAAACATATATTTTTTAAATGATTTATGCATAAAAAAGTTGTAACACTCACATGAATTTGCATGGTGCAGCAATTTGTAAAAACTATATTCTATTTTAGCAAACACCTAAAAAATGTTGGTAATTAGCTTAGTGAGCTAACAAATGAAAATTCATCTGGTTTTTGAGGACATCTGTGGTCAACATTTGAATAGATGTTATTGGAAAATACTTGTGTTAAGACAACCTGCTCATCCCTGAGCTGATAGGGACAGATGTAATAAAAGTTGCAAACAAGAGAAAAAACATTATTACTATTATTATTGGATTAAAGCAAACATAGAGTGCGTTCGCCAATGGATTGGACACAACATATGGGCACTTAAAGGATATGCCTATTCATTTAGCTCAGAGAACACGTACTGTTTCTAAGATAGTCAGGACTTTCACATGTCTTAACCATCGGAGTTATTGTCTGTTATTTTGTTGTGTAATATGTTTTGTAAGACTAACGCAAAGATTGAGAAGCATTTGATTACAAATCACTTTATCTCTATCTGTGTTGGGCTCACTATCTGTGCATATCTATCACTGAGCACTGGTATTGGTTGGCTGTGCACTGCAGGCAATGCTATGGATATCTGTAATTATTGAGAAGGACAGAATAAAACGCAATCATACATTCAATGGATATTCTCATCAATTTTTAATCAAATTCTAGTTATCTCTACTTCTCGTAAATAATATAAAATTAGAGATAAAATAAAGTGAATGATGAAAACTAAAATATTTGCAATAACCAGGTTATTAATTTTTAATTCGCTGATCGTTAGTAGAAATAAATGTCAACAAATAGCTTGTTCTGTTAGGCAATAAAATGACTCATCAATGTTGCTGAGGAAGAAATTTGTTGAAATTGCTTTCATTACATTCAAATGAAAAGAAGTGAAACTTGAATTTCTGACACTAATTATACAAATTCTTGACTTTTAATATGCGTTTCTATCATTCGGAAGAATCGTTTCACTGAATAATACAAATAAGAATTCGCTTTAAATTGTTGTCTTGGTTTTATTTCATTTAAATCTATTTACTAGTATTAAAGACTTGAGATTGTATTTCAATGAAACTCTAGACACTCAACAAATGATAAACAAAATTATAATAAGAATGAATGACTTGAAATTTGGCGAATTCAGAGCTCATTTTCAATTTAAAGATAAAATTCAAGAATTTTCAAAGTGTAAGAATGTATTGTAGTATGCTAAGAATTCCTATTTCAACAAAATGATAAAACGAATTAAATGACTCAATAAACCCATTGAATAATGAATAGAATTGAAGAAAAATTCATTTCAATAGCTCTCTCTCTCTCTCTCTCTCTCTCTCTCTCACACACACACACACACACACACACACACACACACACACACACACACACGTATTCATTTGTTATGAAAAGCAATCAATTTTGTCAAAACTAATGACTTTAATGGTTGCAAATCAAAGGTCGAATCATTTGAAGTATAGCCAAACAACAAAACAAAAGAATAATAAGAATTTTTGTTCCTTTGGTTCACATTTTTCTTCAATCGTTTGTTTATTCTATTATTTGTGTCAAACTGTAGTCAAAGCTATTTATAACAAAACACAAAAACTTATTATTCGTTGAGACAATCGTTTGCCTCGTTTTTGTTATTGATTGAAGGGCTGGCAGAGAGTCAGTCACTCAAAGTATAGGTGCGAATTGAGAACCACAACAATACATCAATTGTCAGCACAAGTGGACAAATACCAAGACTAATGCTCCAAATCACTTACAGTTCACTGAAGTTGAATTGAAAAATTCAATTTCCAAGATTGAATTACTAATGATTTCATAGCGAATAAAGAATAAGTAAAAACAATTTTTTCAATCATTAGGTCAACAAATAAATGATTTCACTCACGAAGGCGTTCAATAAAAGCCTTATTTACTTCAAAGGCTAATTGAAATACAATTTACAGATTTAATTCCAAATGACAACCTGCAAATTTATAGTCTCAATTGATAGGATCCTGAGCGAAAAGTATGCTTTCCTTTCAAAATTTATATGACTATCCTCAGAGTGCAACGAAATCATCTAGATCATTTTTGTTTTCGAGATAACAACCACTCAAAAAAGTTAAAAGGTTCATTTGAAAGTTTAATTTTATACTTAAGTAATCATTTAATTATGATTACAATCAATATAAACTTGTTATGTTATCAAAATAAGTACACTTACACGAGTAATATATTGAAGAATAAAGTTTAAAGTGTTATTGTTGAGTTAAATTGAAGTTTTATAATAAGAGTAATCTAAAAGTACTTCATCATTATTCCTATTAACATCTGAGTTGTTTATCACTTAAGCAAGGTAATGTATTTTCAGTATTTTTATTATTGTGAGAAGAGTCAGTATTATATGGCTCATATAAATTATAAAAGGAAAGCTTACTTTTCAATCAGGGTTCTTCCAATTCAACTATTTAAGCCAAAAATCAACTTAATAAATTGATAGATTCCATTAAAAAAGTTTCAAAATTGCATAAAACACATGAATGCAAATACCATTAATTTGTCTCAAGAGTAATGACTATCAAATGAAAATATTAATGAAAACACTTCTAATTATAGATCGAAAATCACTTAATTATAATTAAAATGTATTAAAAGTGTGAAAATGACTGAATTGAGTCGAGGCCTAAAGTGTTTTAATAAATTGATTGAATTCAACTCAATTTTGCATTTTAGGCCCTAAATATTTGTGAAAAGTTCTTTGATCGCAACTATTGCGTAAAAATCACTTTCCATTCGTGGCTTAAAATAAATTTTCATTAGTTTTTAAGCCAATTATTCATTGCATGAGTCGTTCAGTGAAAGCAGCGCTTAAACACGAAAAGCCATTTTGATTATGATTTGAGAAATAGATTTTAATATTTAATTTGTGTATAAAATATTGATATCTCGTAATAAAGTCTTTCTATAAATAGTAGACATTTATACGTTTGATGAGTCGAATACTCAGTTATTCATTAGAAGCGGAAAATCGGAGCACATCCTCAAAATAATTGCTACAATCCCTCACCGCACTAAAGTTTACAAGTACAACTTTACAGATATAAATGCGATCAACACTTCTTTGAATTATTCAATGAATAGGCAAATGCTTTGATCAAAAAGATTTTCCGCAAACATAACAAGAATAAAGTTTTCATTTCTCTGCAAAAACTCGGAAAACAAATACTGATTTGAATTTGGGTCACATTTTCTGCGAACAGAATATTCTTAAGAATCTGTTTTTCAAATTATTCAAACGTTTACTTTATTTACATTTCTAATGAATACCCAGTGATGACCAAATGCCCGAACAATATGCGGGTAAGGCATTCAATTGAATCAAAATTTAAATATAATCATCTTTCATTTTTCAAAAAAAAACCCAAGGTACACATAAGAATTCAATTTTTACAAAAAACAACTTTACACATTGGCTAGCTTCCATTTATGGCCAAGTTCCTCGAATTCCTCTAGATGAACTTAAAGCTCAGGGGGTGTTTGGGCTATACACCCCTATGGCCATCATTAGCCTCATCCAAGTAAACTGACGTAAATTGTGAGCTTATCACATAAGAGCTAATGACCAAGTTTGTCATAGTTAGTCAATAAATTACCTGGATCTTGATGACTGGCTAACTGTCGACTTCTTCCTGTGCAACAGTTTATGGGAGGGCGGATATCCGGTGATAAGTTCGTTTGGTGAAGTAGAGTACCGGCGCAAAACTCGAACATTGTTGGCTTGTCTGGTCAGGAGCAACGGGTGCTGTACTTGTCTGCTCAGGTGGTGCGAAGCTTCCGCTACTTTAACCGGTGCTGCGATCACTTTGATTTGATTGACGACAATATCAAATATTATATGAATTTTTGTTTTAATTCTTTGTATATCTTCGTTGTAATCGATAACAAATTTTAAACTCAAAATCTGATTCAATCGTTGATATGTTTATTACGGAAATATTTCTTCTTTATTACCATTGAATCGCTTTTCAATTGTTGCTTGAACCGAATGGAAGCTTGAATTTTTCATTCGGGGTCGTTTCAGACTTCATTACCTATGAATTTGAATCTTTATTCAAATTTGGATCCAATACTTCATTTGTTTTACATTCGTCTATAATTGAAATTTATTTGAAACAATTTCAAAGAATTCACTGTTTTTTAAAATCATTTGATAAAAAAATTCAATTTCGCGATTGAGACAAATGACTATTCAATCAGATTATGCAGAGAATTGCATTTCTTATTTATTCTGTGCTCGACAATTCATTTATCTCCCACTCAATGCAAAGATATTTTTCTTCTCTAAAATTCTATGAATTTTTATTACAAGAAAGCAGTTGTTTTTCTTCACAACTCTGACCTGGAATATAGGCTGTGATGAATTATTCCGAAGATCAAAATGTTTCTAAAGGAGAATATTCACAGAAAAAGGAAACGAAATATTTCTGGGAAACACACACTTAGTTGATTAACACAAAGCATTAATTTAAAGAATATTTATTCCCCTGCTCAATTCTATTATCATTGAGTGTACTTAAGATCAGAGTTTGAATGAGAGATAATTTTTTTCATTCAATACTTTATTCATAATATTCATATCAAAGAATGACATAATTATATGGTTATTATGTGAACAAAGAAATTCCTTAATATTCTCTGATTTAATGTAAAAATCGATTATTGAATGAATGATATGAAAGACAAGAGACAACAAATTCATTAGTCTCTCCCTTCAACTAATGCCAGAGTAAATTTCAAAACAAAGCAATGATTAAGGAATGGGTTTCGCACTCTTCTTATTAAAAACGAAAATTTTCTATCATTTTATTTGACTTTTAAGTTGCATTATATCCGATCTTAAGACTCATTTTCCGCTATTAATCTCAAGAGTAATGACGACTTAACTACCGGTTTCTTAAGGAATAAGTTTGTTTTACTCATATATTCAGGATAGTAATGAGCTGACAACAATTACCTCTCTAAAAATAGCAACAACCTTTTGTATAGAATTCATAAACGCAAGAATAATTCTTCATAAATGAGACATTTATTTAATGTGTGAACTAGCAATGAACAAGATAAAGAATAGACCAAACTTAAAGAATGGCCTTGATGTCAATAGAATCATGTGATTTATCACTACTTATGTTTACATATGAACCGAAGGAAACGCCCAATAATGACATATCATATACAGATTCGTAGGACATTTATATTACAGCTATAAATCACATTTTAAAAGCAATAATTCAGCAATATAATCCAGTAATAAATTCCTCCTAGATTATTTTCAAATCTAATGTTTTCTGCTTAATCTATCCTAATTAGTTCTATCGACTTTGCTAGATAAATCACGCTTATTCATGCAGATTAAACTCAAATTTATGGATGGTCTTAGTCTTGGTCTCTACCTTGGTCATCTTCACTTTGATTCGCTCAGTTATCTATCCATTTAGTAAGAGATAGAGTGAAGTAAAAGCTTTTGGAAATGATTATCAAATTCATTAGAGAAATGTATTGATCGAAACGAGAGGTCCAAAACTATTAGGAATTAAAATCAAATGAGTTCTTCACAGTCTGTCGGCTCCGAATCAAATTGACTGATACTTTGAGAGCAAATGTTTTTCTACTCAACTCTTCTATCGACTAATCAGTTCTAAAAATAGTAATTTTCTCTAATATTTGGGTTTGGATTTGATATTTCAAATCAAACTCAAACTCATGCACTTAGGATATGGAGGCAATGGTTTTCACATTCTGAGCTCAGGATCAACACAATTAAATGGATGTCCAATTAGGGTACAAATATCATTAGATAACTGTGCGATCATTCGCTAACTCTATCACTACTGACAGTGTTTTTGACATTCTTTTAGACATTGTCTCCAAAAAAACTAACATTAATTATAAGCAAAAACAAAAGTGTTTTGAATATTATCTGCAGAGTAACTAATTATTAACTGGATGTCATATTTTGAAAATGCTGTCAATTCTTTTCAAGTTGATTTTATACTGTACCGTCAACTTTTTTTGCCTCGAACAATATTGATCTCTTTTTGATGACAGCGTGAAAAGAGGTTTTCATTCTTTTGATTTCATTAATTATTCAGAAAATACTTATCGATAATATTGTGTTCATATTTTTTCGATTAATCAGTGGTTTCATAACTGAATGTGTTTTCCATTTAATACATTTGTGTGAAATAAAGTTCATTACTCATATATGTATGCATACAAAAGATAAGAAATTATTTATTATATTTACATAAAATATTTAATATTCAAATGAAAAATACTTCAAACACTGTCTTTGATTGTCTCTAAAATTGCCTTTTTATGAATTCTTAATGAGTAGATTATCTGGGTTAGACTGGGTTAATCATGGTATTAATATGCCCATATATAGAATATTCTGCTTGGGATTAATTTATTCTTAAATAAAGAGCAAATCGTTAGTTCAATAAACTTGATTTGAAGACCTGATTTCAATATATTAATATATGCATGAATCTTTTACAATGTCTAAAAATGCGATAAGAAGTTACTGATTTAATGTAAACATTGACCTCGCTATTTATAGTCAATTCTCTTCTGCAAAGCCCTATAGAATTCTGATTGAATAGATTAAATAAATTTGAAAACTTAGCATGCTCAATTGAATATAAATGTCTTAGAAAAAAGAGGTTATTCTACAGGAAAGCGTAAACAAAAAAAGTGACCAGAGTACATACCAGAGTCATAACTCGGTTGACTGAATGTAATCAACAAATGATTTTTAGTGAGAGCTCAGCACAAAACATAAATACCGGATTTGCTCTGACGCTCCTCTATTCCAGTAAACCGGATAAACACATAAAATAATTTTGATTTATTACTATTAATAGAATTTATAATTACATTCACTTCCAGACTACCGAACATTTTCGTCAATCCTTTGATTTTTTATGAGATTTTTTTCTAAACCATTTCTTTGAAACATATTTTAATAGATATTCACAATTAAAGTAAGAATAAAATTTGAAGAATTTATTCAAATGAATGCACAGAATAAATAAGTGAACCGTGAAATTGAAAGTTAATTATGATATGGAAAATATTATTATAATAATGAAAATAATAATAATAATCACAAAATTAAGTATTGCTTACCCGACAGTAATGGGATTTTCTAAAAGGGTTTTATTCACATTAGTATCGAAGTTATGCAAAACATTTGCGGAATTATTAGATCACAAACCAATTGATACTTTCATTTGAGTTTAACGAGATTTTTAAACACAGAATTCTATTATTATTATTATTAGGCAATAATAGAGCACAGAATTAGGAGAGCTGTTCTCCTTGTGCTCATCATTTGAATTGATCACAAACTCTGTGCTGAATAGAGAGCGCCGACTATTTGAGAAAAGTCTATCTGAAAATTTTCTGACACATTTATAGACAGAATATAAGTGTTTGAATGAGTCTAAAGACATACCAAACACTCTAATGATTGTAATACAGAATTTCAGACCTTTATTGCTATATAATAAGTAAAATAATAACAATAATGGGAACTCAAACTTATATAAAAAGTTATAAATATATATATATCTCAAGATATATATATCTCAATAGTGAATATATATATGTTGGTATATATATATGTTATTTGTATATAATTGCGAACAAAGGCTGAGTTAAGAGTGACTATAGAGTGAAGAGAATGGAAGAGTCAAAAGACAGAAGAATCAAAAGATATTTTTATATATTAACTGAATTTTTGACGCAAACGATAGCACTCTATTCACTCGACTCACACTCTTTTAGCTCACAATTCAATCACTATCCTATCCTTTGCTTATTCCTTTGATATTACAAACAGTGCCATTCCCGTACAGTTTAGGTATTTAGAGCATGAGCTACAGCACAGCCCTCAGCTCTGACTGCTATTAATTCTATATATTGTGAGACAAAACACACACAGAATATATCTGAAAGCGTGGATAAGAATTTCACTTTCGATATATTGTTAACACATTTTTCTTTGGTATTTAACACAATATTCTCACCAAACGAAGAATTCCCCGCACAGGCCTTCACTCACATTAAAGATAACCATGATTTACTAACGCAAAATTACCGCCTTCTCGAGTGTCTCTTACAATTGATGCTCTTGCAATAAAATCAGTCCAGAATTTGAGTAAGCCTCATGTCTGAGACAATCCTTCAGAGCAATTGAATGACCAGAAGGCAGATTAGGTCATCCCTAGTGGTGAGCAATAAAGTACATCACAACAATCGAAATGATTGGGTCATAACTTCTAATTAAACTCAATATTAATGATGTTTTTCTACAATTTTATTTCACTTAACAACCAATAGATATATGACATTCATATCTATTGATTAGATGATAAAAATAAGACGATCGGGGTATAAATATAGACTCGTAAAACCAATTTTTTCTAATAGAATGCTTAAATAAGCATAAGTTTGAAAGCTCTCGAAATTTCAAATCAAATGCGAATTAAACAGAATATTCAGGAACAGTTGAAAAGCAATTCACTAAAAGATTGATGAAAAATAAAGAATTTCATTTTAAACACTCAAACGACTGAATAATTGAAGGCAGGTCTTTGCAAACGTTAATATTTAAATAACAAGAGCTTTAATCTTTTCATTTAATTATAAAATAAATTCGATAAAAATTTTAATTAAATTTCAATTCATTTATCGAAAAACATTTTTGATTTATGTTTTAAATTGGGTTTTGATTCAAGCAAAAAGTCGATCACATATTTATGCAAAAAATGAATCGTCGGCTCAACCTTTTTGAGAAAAATTTCAGTGCATAGATCACCAGGGAAATGTTCATGCATTATAACGTTACCATGGCGATTAAAACGCACAAGTGAAATGAATGAGATTTTGAGGAATCAATCAAAGATGTTCAAGAACTGTATTGTAAAAAAGTATTGTCTTTTTTAAATCAGCATGTCCTTTTTTCTAATCAATGATTAAATTTAATAAAGTTGTTTTTCAAAAATAAATCTCATTATCCAGAATAGTTATCCACTCAAGTGTTTGGTATCTTGACCATCATTGAAATGCAATTATTTGTAATCGTTTATATCAAAAATGTATTCCTAAAGGAATCTGAATTCGACTATAAATTCATAAAATTGAGCAAAAAGTGGACAAATTGTAACAAATATATAGTAAAAGAGTCGACAAAACTTGAATTCGTCACATATTCTAATGAGTATTGCCTTAGAAAAGAATATTCCCTTTAAAAAGAAAAAATAAATTGAACTCATTAAACTTTGATCAAACATTCTACTGAGACACAAGATCAGGATAATTTTTATTTGACTTGTTATTTGACAAATATCTTGAAGTAATAGAATGAAGCAGAGAATAGACTCAAATGTATTCGACAATTCTCCGA
>JAQGCS010001599.1:0-13143 GCA_034702105.1 Fuscozetes fuscipes | reverse complement strand
TTTAGAATTCGGCGATAATTTGAATGTTTGTGATATCGATAATGAAAGCAATCATTTGAGTGAATCATTGGATTCGACACAACTTAACGAAGAGTTGGAAACACAAACAGACAGAGACTTAGATTACTTATCAAATGAGAGACAAGAGTTTGACGACAATCGATATGACGCCGACTTATCCGATAACACCAATAATGGCTTCGATAGCGATAATGAAAGTAACTTTTGGGTTAACGATATCTTAAGTAGATTTGGACCTATTTTGGAAAGGGATAGATTCGATACCAATGACAAGGATCTCATCTCTATTCGATTAAATCAATTCCTCGAACTTATGGCTGAACTCAATTCAATGGATGACACAAAGACTGAGTTGAGTGGACCTCGAAATAAAATGAAAATATTTTGCACCAAAGAAATAAAGAGACTGAACGACAAATTGACAAAAGTATGTTCACTATTATACAAATCTCTGTCCACCATTACATTTACCTTTCTTTTAACATTAGCTACGAAGCGAATCACCCGAACAAAGACCCGAAACCAATCGGTAAGTCATAAAATTAATTGAAATTATTTCAATATTAACCGTTATATGTATTACAGACCGAAAAGAAGTGTATTGTCTTATATGAGCCGCGCATTGAAGGCTTCACTTCCCATTCAGGCGCTTATGTTTATACTATTGGGCGCCGCATCACTCGTTCCCACCGTCGAAGAAGACTACAGTTGTCTATTAATGAATAACTTTTTACATTCATTACAACCGATGCTGGACTACCCTAACGGCCCGCCACCCATTTAAGGGACAGTCTATTCAATCGAAATTACTATTTCTTATTATTATAGTCCAAAAAATGGTTGCAATGATTACGTGCTTACAGTTTAGCTGTGATTATACCTAAAATTTTAGTCCTCTTCTGTGATAACGATATTTAATATAATTAAAATAAGCCTTCGATCATGTCTTCAGACTGTCCCTGATTAATCGCATTAAGTCAAAGATATCTTTCATAATAATTGTTATTTAATTTCAAAATTCATTTCTATTATGTTTTTAAAGAGAGAAACGTTTTATTAAATTATTTCCTATTTTTGAATTACATTTAATTAGTTTTTTCACTAAAAAGTAAATATTGTTTAAAATAAGAGTTTGTTATAAAATATTATAAATTTTCTAATAGTTTGTAATATATTTAAATAAAGACTCTTTATTAAAGAGTTCAAATAAAATTATTTTAGAGCTTACTTTTAAAAGTTGATTGTTAATCCAAATTATTTTCAAATCCAACAAAACACACTAATAATCACTTGAAGTAAATTAATGTTAAGTAAGTATTTGAATAACTAATGGATACTATTTTTAAATTGCAATTATAAAGTTTGAAAAGCTTTGAATTTGATTGAAATGTTTGTTGACATAAAACATATGTCTTTCACATCATGTGATTCAATGCAAATGTAAACAAATGTGACTTTTTGTGACTTTTTGTATGCGCTTTAAAAATATCAATACTTTTATTGTTTTACTACTGATTTGATTAAATGAAATCAATATTAATTGTCTTCGCTTTTCTTCTGATAGCATCGATTTCATCGATAAGAAGCAACGAAAATGACATTTCAATGGGAAGACCATTGAATTCAACAGTAAATAGAAAATTGTTATCAAATTCAACTCAATTGACCATTGATTACAGATTTCCCGGATGAAATTTGAAGACTTCCTTATCAGACATGATAAATCCTACAGATACAATTTGACAGGTTAACTTTATTGATTTTATTCGGTTATAACTTTGTTTTTTCAGAAAAGGATAGAAGATATGCCATTTTTGAGAGAAACCTGCTCAAAATTCGTTTACTAAATAGGAATGAATTGGGATCTGCTGTCTATGGAGTGACACAATTCGCTGATCTGACTCCAGAAGAGTTCACCCAGCATCACACAGGTTTGCGTCCAGAACTGGCCAATTATGAGTCCAAACATATGAGACAATTAAGTGAAGAACAAATGCGTTTCACTGATTTGCCGCAAAACTTTGACTGGAGAAGTGCTTCGGGTGTCGTCTCTTCTGTCAAAAATCAGGGAATGTGTGGCAGCTGTTGGGCGTTCAGCGCCACCGGTAATATTGAGGGCATTTCAGCCATTACTAGAAAAAAGGCGGTTTCCCTCTCAGAACAAGGTTTGAATGTTTGCACTGATTGGTTGTCATCTCTTATTCTCTACTAATATGTCAGAACTGGTCGATTGCGACAAAATAGATGCCGGTTGTAATGGAGGCCTTCCCACCAATGCTTTCAAAACTGTCATTGATTTAGGTTTTAACTCAATATTTTCTATACAAGTGTTAATCATTTGATTAATGAAAAGGCGGTATCGAATCCGAGTCTGACTATCCCTATGACGGCCGTAACGAGAAATGCCATTTCAATCGTTCGCTTTCAAAGACAACTATTGACTCATATGTAGTACTGCCTGAAAACGAGACAACTCTGGCCCAATGGCTCTATCAGTTCGGCCCCATTTCCATTGGAATCAATGCCAATGCGATGCAGTTTTATTTCGGAGGCATATCTCATCCAATGAAATGGATGTGCGATCCAAACAATTTGGACCATGGTGTTCTCATTGTTGGCTTCGGTGTAGGAAAGACCAGATTTACGCGTAAAACGCAACCTTACTGGATTATCAAAAATAGCTGGGGATCCAGTTGGGGTGAAAAGGTATACTTCAAAATATCAATTAGTTTGTCCAACAAAATATTTTGCAGGGCTATTATCGCGTATATCGAGGGGATGGTACGTGTGGTCTCAATAAGATGGCGTCTTCCGCATGGATTGACAAACACTCAACTATTTGAAAGTCATTTAATTTGAATAATTTAATTAACTAAAGTGCTTTTCACTACATTTATGGAATATGTATATAGTTTTGTCGTTCAACTCAACCAAACTTCAGAAAATCTATTAGTTTTTGACCATAAATGTAGTTTCCATTAATTTGAAGCTTGTTTTTAGTATTTAGTCATTTATTAATAGAGTGTAAACTAATACCTTTTTGGTCAACAATTTTTTAGCCAAATATAATTGATTTAATACTTTTGGTGTAATTTTTTTCATTAAATAAAACGAAAACACATCTCAATTCTTTTCATAAATATTTGAAAAGTGATTAAAATTTGAAAAAAGAATGAATTACTCTCAACGTAAATACAGTAAAACCTCTCAATAAGCACACAATAGGCAAATTTCTCATTAAGGCTTTGGCGGCACGGAACCCTTATATGGGATTTGTAGTCTTAAATTACCCCTAGACAGGCTACTCCTAATCAGAGAAAGCCTCGTTACGGAAACCCCTTAATAAGACAAAAGATTTTGTGCCACCGATCATTGACCAATATAGAGGTTTTACTGTAAACGAAAAGCACTTTAAAGTTAAGTCAAAGCTATAGCGAATTATTTAAGGTATTCCTCCTGGGATTCATTGGATCAATACTAATGAAAGTATTCCATTAGTATTTTGATAACCGAGTTCTAAGAACAGGTATTTTGAGGACAAATTGCTTTCATCGTTCACATAATACTCTAATAAAAGGCAGGAATTGTTAACATTTCTAACAGATTATACTTCTTTTGTTCCGATTGTCAGATGATCTCAAGTATCGGATTTAAGTCAAACATATTTCCAAATGAATAATACGAACAATTGAACAAGAGTAATTGACCAAAATTCAACACATCCCCATTGAAATAAACTTTATAATCTATTAAAGGCTTGAAGAGTGGTTTACACTAAAAAGAGTCAAATTTCAAGATTCTAAGCCATCAAATCTTAAGAGATTACAATTTGTGAATATTTGTGTAACAATTAATGAGTACTCCATTCATAATAAGAGTATTAATGTGTTTATAAATTATTTATTACTTAAGTGGAAATCATATTTAACAGGGATGCGGAAGGTCCTCGACTTTAGGGGGTCCCTCTGATAAAAATTAGGGGGTATTTTTCCTGACTGGTAGAAAAACACTAAGGGGACTAAGGAAAAAATTTGCCGCCTCGCTTCGCTAAGGAGAGGGGGTTATCTCAGAAACTCAAAAGCTAGGGGAGGAGTTCGCTCTAACTCGAAAACTAGGGGGTATTTGGGGTATACCCCTTCGGCATCTTCGATATTTAGATAGAATCTGAAACATTTTTCTTATTTATAATTCAATTTCCGAAGAATTTGTTATTTTAAATGTTATACATATTTATAGTTTTACTGACCTTTAAAATCAAGTTATGAATGAGAAGTTGACATTTTGCAAAGGTTAGAATAGATTTTTCAATTTATTTTTCACCAAACTCATTTAAATGTGCTATTATTACGTTTTTTGTCTTATGAAAAAATCAATTTTTTATTTGAACAAAAGTTCAATTTTTCCATTTGAATGAACAGTGAAATTGCAATTTAAACCATTGCGTTATTTATCTGATATGAGTCCCGAATGAATTAGAATCCAATCTGAAGTCTCGTTACTCATAGCAGTAAAAGTCTATGCAATCATTTATATATTTTATGTAAAAATGAGTGCAAAGGAGTGGAGAGCGCCGACAACTTTGCTTTTGAACGTTAAGCCAAAATCGATCAAATGCTGAGTTATGTTTCGATCGGCAAACAAATGAATATTTGAAATAAAATCAATAATTGCATACATTGTGTGCCTTATATTCTAATGGTGTCTGAATCGGCGATAAATAATTTATTCAATGATTGATGGCTCTGAAGGAATGTCTACACAAATTAATTAAATCAAATCAAAAAATCAATAATTTTAAGGCAACTTTCAAATAGCTTTCAAAAGTATAACACTTAGTGTTTGACATCAAATTCTT
Organism: Fuscozetes fuscipes; assembly: GCA_034702105.1. NCBI lineage: Eukaryota > Metazoa > Arthropoda > Arachnida > Sarcoptiformes > Ceratozetidae > Fuscozetes > Fuscozetes fuscipes. The sequence goes on along the minus strand of JAQGCS010001599.1, from coordinate 8,267 downwards.
ACATAACTTCAATGTTTAAGTAATAATCGTGAGATTGAACTCAAGTCTTACACAACACTTAATACATGTATTATTCGAAAAAACAAAGATTAAACAAAAACCAATATTTCTTAACAGAACTTCGAATGATTTCAACTTTGACGTAGAGAAAAAGGCTGACCAAGTTGAAATTACCGAAAATTGAGCTAATACTCTCAATATTTCATCTTCATTAAAAGTTGATGAAAAGCAATATTTATTTATTTATTGAGGATTTGTTAGGGTCTAATAAAATGGTATCAAATGATATATTTTTGTTGATCTAATAATTGTATAATTTATTGTTTGTACGGAAGACAAAGTTTGTCACTTAGAATATCATAACTTGTGATTAAATATTCACTGTTTATACGATTAAACTAATAATTCTTGTAATAAAAGAGAGAGATATAAGAATAATAATAAAAAGTCAATAACTAGCAGAACCTGCTTATTATCTGATGATATATTACTCTTCAAATGCCTTAATACTGGTATTCATTAGTCTTTCCGTTGCTTACAAACTATATGTTGGGCTTATTCTGACTCTAATTTTTACTCTAATCGCACAAATTCTGTGAACATTTTTCTCGAACTGTGATTTTATTTCATTAATGCCTCGAATGTAAGCCTTATGCAATAAAATGGCACTGATTACTCTCTCAATTATTAAATTGATTTTCGAGGACAAACACATTTTTGCACATTAGTTGACATCAAAAAACACTTTTATATAGAATCTAATATTTATTACTTAATTTGATTTGATGTAAAACAAATGGCAAAAATTTGTATTTGCTCTTCTCAAATCGAATAGTTTATATCTAGTTGATAAACTTGGCTAACTAGTATTACAATTTATTCGACATTTATTGCATTTGTTAGAAAACAGGAGTAACCAAGGTGTCGTAGAATCGTTAAACGCTCGAAAAATCCAGATCTATCGACCGGAAACGACAACTAAAGCCTTCCTAAAATGGTGGCTACAGCAAGTACTATCATGGTCAGAAAAAGATAAGATTTGCCTTAAATTCAAGATGGGTTTAAAATAAAAGGTGATTAATGTTAATTTTTAAAGCGATTTAACCGGAAATTTATTAGGTTCGATTTAAAGAATATTAACCCTATGTTTATTGATTTTGATATTTTTCTAAGTAGCAGGGATGCCCAAGCTCGACGGCTCTAGGTGAGGGGTAGTGTTTAAAAATTTCTCGAAATTTGAAAATAAGGCAAGAAATTTCTCCAAATTGATAGAGAAATTTCTTGAGAAATTTCTGTCTATGGGATTCCCATGTTATTAAAAAAAATTCTATGGGATTCCCATGTTAATTGATTAAATCAATACAAAATAATATTAACTGTCGAACAATAAAATGATACCATTAGGATAAGAGGGATAATTTTTGCAAAAAAAACTAAAACCACTTTTTAATAGGAATAAGCATATTTGAGGCTTTTTTAAACAAAAAAAAACACAAAGTGGGCACAAAAGAAAAAAAATTGCATTACAAATATACCTGTGATGTTGAATTTTGAAAAATTCTAGGAGGGGGGTTGTCTAAATTTTCGACTCTAGGGGGTCATCTGTCTACCCCCATGGCCATCCCTGATATAATCAAGTTAAAAATAATTTTGTCTTCCACAAAACCGATTATGGAGTAAGTTTAGTTGGTTTGAAGCTCTTCTAAATGTAGAACTTATCTATAAAGTGTTTGATGACAAGTTGGTTAATTAATATTTATTTTAACTATTTAAATATTTAAATACTTAGTTATTTTAATTTGCGTAATTTTACTAAACATGTTAAGATAATTTATAAGACAAAAGCGTTCGAATTTCTAACCTGTTAATATCAATCTCATGGTTATTAAAAAGAAAGATACAACGAATTAAAAATAGAAAGTCATTTATCAAACTTTGGTTTTAGACCCGAAATATCGATTTGATATACGAGTGGTCGAACAAATTGCGTCATGCACAAATATTGAATATTTTAGATTTCGATATCAAATTAATGGCTCATTTAACTTATTTTTAAAATTTTTGTGTATTTTATATAACGATTGAATTCGCTCTAAAAGAGATACTAAACTATGGTTTCGTTGAAATTATTTGAGTAAACACTAGACTTTTCATTCGTCCAAATCATATAATGTTGAATAGAGCCATGAAAGATCAAAGCTCAATTTTAAAACTCTATATCCGTATTGAGCCATCCCTGAGGCTCATTTCTTGCATCCATGAACTAGGAATTCAATTTCAATTACTATTTATATCGAATGTTGCTTTCAATTCAAAACTAATCTCAAATCCATTTCTATTAGACTTTCACTAAATAAAAGAGCCGCAAGCTCACGTCAAAAGGGTTTTGCTAACATTTTTGTTAAAAATTTTAGTTGGCTCACATAAGGAATAAAATGGCCAAAGTTCTTTTAAATTACCTTATCTTACCTTATATTTATTTTAATTGAGGCTAAAACTTAATTTAGATTAGACTTAATCTTAAGGCTTGTTTCAATCGGGTTATCTTTATTATTTTAGTCAATTTTTAAATCGGTTGCAAAATTTTACAAGTTGGAGTTTTTGCCTGACCCCCTTGAGCATATTTAATAATGTTTTATATGTATTGCTTCACAAATCTCTTGATATTATGCTTTAAATTAAATAATTGAATTCGCCATAAGTTTCATCGATAATTAAATTTCCTTATTAAATAATTTAAATATTTGATTTGAGCGTGGGACTCGAATAAAATATCTTGTTCGCTGAGCTCTTCAAACAGTCTTCAAAATTATTCAATTGAAGCAATTAAACTTATATTCAGTTATGTTTGGATCAATTTTCAAAACAGTTATTACTCGACGTTTAACTGATACTTCAATTTCTAGATTTACTCACATTTTCAGCACAAAAGCCGTTCGAATAAATTTATTTTTTACAGAAAAAAAAGTTGAAATATGAATACACGAGAGATAAAATGTAGCTACTTTTCCACCTGGATAACTTTGTTTCAATGTTCTATAGTCTTTTTGGAAACGAAAGTCAAATATTCTTTAAAGTGATTGAGATTCCCAAAATTACATTGCTAATTTTTTATGCAAATGATAAGCAAGGCAATTGTAGCAAAAGTTTTAAACATTCATCGAATAATTAAAACATAACTTGATAAAACCAAAGAGTAAATAACAAAGTGATTTGAATAAAAATGTTAAGGTTCATGCAATTTTCATGAGAAGCAAAAGAAATAAAAATTTAAATGCTTCATTTTGAAACATCTTCTATTCTTGAGCAATGATGACTAGACCATTTTTTGCTAAGTTATAGACAATATAAGATATTTCGTTTGATTTATGCTTTAAATTGTTGTGTCTTTTGAAGTGATAGTCTGGTCATCACTGGAGCGAAGAGTTTTGTTTTCAAAGTCATCGATAAAAGGCTTTCGATGTAAACGTTTTGATTGAGTCGTTTTGTGCCAATTAATCAAATGCTTTGCTTTCTGTGACTTAAATCTAATTTGTCTCAACTCAGGTGTAACTAAAAAGATATAGACTTTGAAAAATTGATTAAATTTAGTGAAAAAGATCCCATTTATAACGAATGTATAAAAATTAATGATTTAGTTTAACAGAACACTATTTAACAGATAATATGAGACATTTTCTATGCCATAGAATATAAGTGATTAATAAATGGGTTGTGTGTGAAGGGGTTGTCTATTAAGGCACTCAATAGAATAATGGCATCAAAACATGGTTTGTGGGGTTTGTGGGAGTGATTACTGTAATCAATACTTCAATTCTATAGCGACTATAAAATCAAAAATCTTTAGCATTACATCTCTTTTGCCGAAAACTCGTTTTCATTTACATCAATGTTCTGATCGAATTCATAAGCGCTTAAGAGTTTCCATTGAATGCCATTCAATATCTGCAGAAGAGTCAACGCTAGGCCTACAAAATCAATTCCATACCAAATACCGAATATTCTTTAAAATTAAATTTCCGATCTTTGAGACAGACACTTTCATCAATTTTATAGCCAAACAAACAATACAAATGACATGATTTAAGTATATATTTCTGCTATTTTTATTATTTGAACATGATAAATTTACTATAAATACGAGTTAAGACAAATCTATCAGTTTTATGAAATTTTCAATTTTGAAACGACTACGAAACTAAACCCTTGACCAGAGCTGAAAAATTTGAGCAAAAAAGAATAATTGGACAGAAAAGTTGAGAATTAAGTGACAAGTCTAAAAGCAATGGTCCTGAGGGAGAGTGTGATGGTTGCTCAAAACATTGTGATGGATGGTATAGTGTGCCATAATTGCGATCACTAGTATGTAGTGAAAGCTGTGCACAGAGTGTATGCAAGTCATGCAATAGAACTCAACTCCCACAGAGAGTCAGCTTTTTATTTTTCACTGTTTGAGATGCTGTGCTACTCTGGTATTAATAGTAAGCGGGAGCCTTTTCAGAGTTACCATAGTGACACATTCACAGAGTGGCTCAGATCAAGAGAAGCGAACTGATGCCAGACTGAGGAGGAAAGAGATTGCGATTGCAGTTCTCTCAGCACAGTCTTCACAAACGGATGTCTCAGTTCTGATCAATTCTGTTATTATACTAAAAGTGTTTTAATTCGTACGAAAAACAATTAATTTGTGGTGTTTTGCGAACAAAAACGTGTGTTTGTCGTAATCATCCTAGTTGATAGTTTGACGCCGTTTTCCGACACAACTGTTCCTAATTATGATTTTAACAAATGTTGTCAACTGTAATGACGCCAATATTGAACTTGTTTATGGCCTGACATTCAATGCTATGAACAGTACAGAAAAGCCAATACTATATGAGAATATCCAGAATGCGATGGAATTCAAAGGAATCGCATTGAAATGCAATCAATAAAATTGTTGCTCTGTTTTGCCCAACGCTTGTGATTAACTAAACTCAGTTCACATCAGACAACTATTTTCGGCTCACATTTAAAGTTCAAAACCACTACTTTTGGCGATTAAATGGCTCCAAAAACAACTCACTTTTGGCTGCACACAATTGCACCACTAGTTTACTTACTTGGCTTCACTCACAATCTAATGTCAGACCACACATGTGACTCCAGCACTGATCCAAACTGTGAGCCCAGAACTACCCGAATACAATACGGCAGTGTATCTCCAGGTTCATTAACTAACACATCGCTTCTTTCTCATAATCGAGGTATGATTTATGAGTTTTATTGCACTTCACACCACATTTCTCTACAAAACTCTATTCCACTTTAAAATACACACATTTTTCTTCATTTTTTGTTTCAATCATTTATTGGATTCTTTCCAATAAAAGCGTTTTATTTTACTTTCACTCGACTTCAGGCAAATTGATTGCGTTTAAGACATTACTATTGTATCGATAGGCTCTGGAACTCAGACATCACTAAATTCCAATAAAACTCTTACTCAAAGCGTTAAAACATATTATTTATTTAATCGAGGAAAGGATTACTCGAGGAAACTCTTGAGTTTCACTCTTATTTATAATAAAATTTATGCTAATTTATTTCTCCACTCATTTTCACTCCAATCATATCTTAAGAGTACTCTAAGTCTCAAAAGGTCTATGTATTTAATACAACTTTCAATTGGTTAGAGAATTCTTGAGATTTCGTCCATTTTCAACAAATTAAGCCATTAACAGTCATCCAATTTAACACATTCCTTGCCAATTTTATTATGCTATGTTATGAGGAGATGTTGTTTCAGAGAATGTCATGATTCATACACTTTAGCTGAAGCCCTTTCCTAACCCATTGCAAATGGCAAAGACACTGATATTATTAAAGCCCTCATTATTTTTGTTACAACACTCAATCATATGTATGTTTGCATTCAATAGAAGGCAATGACAGTCACCTAAACTGCAGTTTTAAATGCGAGGCATCGGACAAATGCGTTACAAGCGATCAAATATGTGATCTAAAGAGAGACTGTCCCAAAGGCGATGATGAACTCCAATCATGCAGTAATCCACTATTTTACTGAATCATTTCGGAAACTAATCAATGCACTTTTCAGATAATTTGCCCAATGGAAGCTACTGTTCCTTTGGACCGAATGACTCTTGTGGTTGGAAAAACATCGATATTCGCGAAGATGATGGCATATGGATTCTTAACTCAGATAAAAATGAATGGTATTTACGCCTCACATTTCCACCACAAAAAGGTGCAAAACCTACGTTTGGAAGAGGAGGTACCATCACAAGTCCAACATTTCCACCCATACCGTTGTATCACTCAATGGAGAGCTCAAAATACTACAATTCATGTCACGTAAGCGAATCATTTTTAAAAAATATTTTTAGCTCCAAATCTATGAATATTTGAAAAATATTCATCAATTATGTGCTCCAAGCGAACAAAAATACCATAACTCAAATACCAATATGAAGCAATTTGGGTATTTTAAGATACATTTTGTATATAGCATTTGAATATTTCACTGAAATTACTCTTTTGTGAGTTCATAAAAGAAGGTAATTTATGCCAAGAATATGCATTTGTGCTCATTTATGAGACTCTTATTCTGTGTTTGATTCTCATACTTAACACCTGAGACTCAAACATTATTTAAAGATTGAATGAATAAATGATTGAATTATAGCTTTGAATGCATTTTTCTCCAAACTTTGATTTGAATAGAGTCTAGCACAATATATAAATTTAATAAATTTATTAAATCTATTAAATATTTAACAAATATATCGACGAAAAAATAAATTCAGTAAATTTATCTCTAGATTTAAGTGAAAGCGATAAATAACTTTCAAATAAAAAATAAGTTATTAATAGAACTAATCCCAGATCCAAACTATTCGATCAAGGCAATTTTTTATTTTGTTTTATAATTATCTGTATTTAAATTTATGCAATAATGAATTTTTTGAAATAAAAGCAACAAGGAATTTTAGCCCAAAATTTAGTTTATAGAGAAATTTCTTAGGCAATGAAGGGTTTGCTTGCTTATTAAATCAGCTAGGTATTGTAAGAAAGAGAGATTTAATGAAAGCACAATTGACAGTGAAATGATGTTTAGTTTATTTGTGATTCAGTCTTATTCATTGACACTTCATATACTCAATGTATAATTAACGTAAGTTACACAAACTGTGCATGTACACTACTGAGATAAGTCAAGTAAAATTTCCTTGTATCATGATATTACTTTATTTATATTCGATTATTTTCGGGTTTTTATTGTTATTAAAATTTATTGTTTTGACCCTCGTAATCCCAATTATGTTTATATCTTGTACCTAACGGACCAAAGTACATATGTATGTTGATTATGCAAACATTTGTAGCAAGCACAGACTTCCCGATTTCGCAAATGATTTATAGTGGCAGGTCATATGTCTTTTAAGATGATTGCCTCAATTTAAAGACAACAATTCATTTATGAAACTTAATCGTTAAACTCATTAAATAGTTGATAAATCCTACGAACAAGATCAAATAAATTGAAATAAGCAGAGAGTTTCAATAAATAACTGATTCATAATTATAAATAAATCTTATTTAAAGTTAAAATTGAATGAACTTACAATATCATATTTGAATATATTTAATAATATATGAAGTAAGCTTTCATAAATGAATTCTTTCCTTTCTTAATCTTACAAATTCCTTTTTCCACCACATTTATGATATGATAGTAAATTAAATCGTAGTCAGGGGTGCGGAAGGGGTGTATTTTTTATTTGCCGAAATTATCTTAGATAACCTCCATGACCTCTCAAATGACCTCTGATGTGGTTTTTTGGTGAAAAAAAATTTAGACCCTGCTCCTAAATTTCCGAAAAATTTACGAAAATCTTTGGCCACTTATTTTATGTCCAGAGTTGGGTAAAATTGTTATTTTGATTATTGTTGATGCCTTCATACCCAAGATGAAATACCCTCTTATGTTACTCCCCTTCCGCACCTCTGATCGTAGTATAGTTTTGTTTATTAATATATTCAAGTGACCAGAAAATACCCTTGCTGTGGTGGTCATCAGCTACATTTTTGTTCATCAAATTTTTATTACATATAGAATATGATAACACATTTGTTTTTTAGAAATCAAGAAAAGCACTAAAAACGTTGCCATACATTAAATATTTATAAAACAAGTTCGGATCAAACCTAATTCCCACTACATTTACATCCAAATGAAATCTCCATCAAAAATGGCTGTTTCA
>JAQGCS010001598.1:0-13144 GCA_034702105.1 Fuscozetes fuscipes | reverse complement strand
GCTGACAATGAAAAACACACTTTGAAAAGATTCAGTGGGTAGTTGAGTGCAATTTGCTTGAATCTTGGTGAAATATGGTGAGTCTTTATTCAGAATATCTTGTTATTGACTTTTGTGATTAATGTGCGTCAAGTGATCAGTCATTTATTGTCTGTAATGAATGCCTTTCCGACAAAAAGTGTTTCTAATTGTAATCATAATTGACTTAAAGTCATATTTCGAAGAATTGCTTTCATATCAATGATTTATACGACAACTTATGAATCCATTTGTGTATTACCCAAAAAGTCGTCAATTTTTGTACAAAAATGACAGACCATTGCCTCAAATTCTGATTCATAACCTATTTTTGTTGGTTAGTGTCCGCTTAAATATAATGTCATATTATGTGTGCTTTTGGCCAACTTTTATGACTCGAACACCAAATAAAAGGCAAAATTAATGACTAAATAGTAATACCACTATAAAAATCTTAATAGCAAAACAAGAATAGCCAGGTTTGAACAAATGTTGCCAGTAACAATTCTAATGCAAATCTTTTTCGACTATTATAGAGAAGATCAAGAAATCAATAGATAAATTTGAATTCAAATATGCCAATTGAACAATTCATTAAGTGATACAACCTCGGCTATTTGAATAAATGATAGTTTTTGTTTTATAAGACAAAATCATGTAATTGATTGAGACTGCAATGACAGCTCACTTACCCATATACGGCTTCGTGCCGGACAAAGATGTCGCCAAATGGTCGGGCTCTGGATCTAACTCTATGGCAATGTTGAAGTCAGTGATATGCACATGTCCCAATTCGTCTAAGAGTATATTATCCGGCTTTATATCTCTATTAGTCAAATGAGAAAAAGAGAAAACCCATTCATAAGTATTCAGTGATTTTTCTTATTCGAAATAAATGAACACTCAATTTGAGCCTACATTGCATTTGACAGTCTTTCCTATCAAACAAATTACTATTCTCTACAAAATTTATTTTATCTAATATTTTGTTAATTAATGACATTATATAAGCTTTGGATTAGTTTTTTAGAGCGAACTCTATTTTTATATTCATTATATTAATTATATTTCATAGAAATTATTAAATATTTGATAGTTTTTTGTGCAAATTATATAACTTTTGTTGTTATGACTACTGATTGGAATGCATTCACGTTTTGTTCATAAAATGAGTTAATGTTAGAATGAGTCCGAAATTCTTGTAATTGAGATAAGGATTATATTCTGAGTTGAATTTGTAATAATTATTAATAAATTTGGTGTTAAAATAATGTTTTTATTCTACAAAAGGATTCATTTAGACTAATTAATGACATTCTAGGCATAGATTACATATAATGTTTGACATAAGACTCAAATAATTTATTTGTACGCTTTTTGGGAACTTTCTCTTAACGCTAATTAGAAAATAGGGTTAATTTTCATTTGTATTCAAACAGTCTTTACTTAAAGATTTCCAAATCAAATATAGTCCTAATTGAGTGAAATTGTATGAAAACGAAAACACACTTTTGGTGAGTTCACCGCAGAGACGGTTCTAATTATGATGTTTTGTATGAAAGGCTGACTTGAATTCAAATTTAATGACTTGAATAAGTAATTACATTACTCTCTCTCTCTCTCTCTCTCTCTCTCTCTCTCTCTCTCTCTCTCTCTCTCTCTCCCCAGAATTTCGATCGAGAATGTTATGGTAGTCCTATTCTGAGTTCACTTCTTGACTCAGAGGCGGTCTAAGTGCAAACTCAAATAGGAATGGACTTTAACGACAACTTATAGGAAAAGTGTTAATTATTTAGAGATAGCTATCAATTCATTAACAAAAGGCTGAAAAATTAAATATTAATCAGCCATTTGCTGATTAAATTAAGTTTGCAAACCATACCATCTCTTACTATTAAAAATACTGTCAACTGATAAGAATGTAATTCACTCAACAATTCATGATTAAAGTGAAATCCATATTTGAATAATGTAATTCATTATCTTCGCTTTAAATACATGACTGATAAACATGGTAGACAGCATAATATGTATTGAATAACAAATGTTCTTGATGAATAAGTTGGAGATAATTTTAATCTCATTATGTTTGGTTGGATTTCTTATTGTTGTTATAGTTGATGGACCATTTTTCCTTAGAGTAGAGTTCGATTACATTTATCCTTCAAATTTCAGAATCTGATTGATTGCGCTTAAAGTTGAAAATGTAACTAGTTGATTGCAATTTGATTATATATAATTTATGTCAAAAGTGAAGCTGAAAAGTGAATAATAACTTGGAACTTATATTATAGCTTTCAATATCTTAATGTTGAAAAAACAAGACTTGCAAGCTCATAGTTGCCAATTCTTGACAAGATACATATAAGAAATATTATGAATGCAGTCTAATATGTTTGGCGATAACTAATCATTGGTTGGAAATAAGGATTTCTCTCAACTGTTGCTAAGTAACCGACATATAAATGGGCTTTGATTTGAATGTATTTTTGGGACCAAACGACTGATTTTTATTCCAATTAAATGAAAGGAAATAAAAGTAAATGACTCCTATTTCTTATCAATCGGTTTAGTAGTGGCACAGAATCGCATAATAAATCCTAATTGAAAACACACTTCCATTTATTTGTATTCCGGTTCAGATCAAACCAATGGCTCATTAAAAAGAGGAATGGCCAAGGGCCAATCTATTCTAATTCCCTTTTTATTGGATTTGCAATTTTATTATATTCCGAGACACCACTTAACCATAATCTAGCACTGATTCAGCAGTTTCTTGAGTCAATTGCTCAATACTACAATAAAAAGATAATTTTTATGACCTGGACAATTCTTTTGAAAGTTGAAACCTTCAACAAGATCGATTTTTGTGTCCTGGGAAAACTTAGTCCACGACAAATCCACAGATATATAGGAATTAAGGGATTCGATGAAAGGAAGACATCGCAGAAAAAATCAAATTTCGATAAAAAAAGAAAACGAAAGACAAATAAAAAAAGAATTGATTAGAAATTCAATCTTAAAGACAAACACCATGCACAAATACTACACACTCCAGTTGGCAAATCAACTTCATACTCAATTGAAAAAAATCTCATTAAAATGTCATAAAATGTCAATTAGAAGACGGACTAATTAGTGCTCGTTAATTAAATGCTTAAATTTGATATCGAATTTAATTTTGTTCGCAATCCAACAAATGAAGAATTGAAACTTGCAATATATATTGTCTGTGATGAAAACCTAGCTTTGTATTCACCACTTAAACAGTAATCAAATTTGTTATTAAGAAAGTAATAAGAAATTAGTCGACACAAAGAAATTCTCTGAGTTTTAGTCTTTTCATAGTCAGTGAACGCAAAAGAAGACAATTTAGTATTTAATTTCTCGGAGACTATAGAAACTCATCTCTAAGTGTATAATAAATAAATTGGGACTACATCTCAAACGAGAGAACTCCTCAATTGTGAAACTGAAGAGCACTTTACAAATGGAATAAAACTCACAGCTCTTTAAGAAGAAGTCATTTTTAGTGAAACACTTTCTACTATTTTACAAGACTTCATCATTCACTGCAATTCCTATTTTAGTGGATTGGCTTCACTTTGTCAGCCCTTAAGGGAATCACTAATGAAACTCTAATCAATATCTGCACAAACACTCCAATATTAAAACTTTTGATGCTATTAATCGCAATTCAAATGAATAAATAGCACCGCAATTATTCAAATGCGAATTTGATGTTTTTGTCATTTCGCTTTATTTGAATAATTTATTAGATTCTTGTCATTGAACTTAAAATAATTTATCAGACAATTTGTATCAAACAAAGAATAGAGGATTAATTGAACCGTAAATAAGACGTTCGGAATAGTAATGAAGATTTCATTTGTAATTTAAATGAAATTTTCTGCTCTTTATATAAACATTAGTGGAGAGCAGAAGAATGTGAACAAACGAAACAAACAAACGATTTTTACTTACATTTATTCTTCACTGTTATCTCAAATATGCAGTCATTTTAAATGACTCATTTAACTCATGTGATGAAATGAAAAGGGTATACTTGCAAACTTTGGTAAAATTCTAGGGGGGAGGGGGTCAAAACTCATCGGATTTTAATCGACTCTAATGGGGATAAGAGGTCCAAGGTCCCTGTATTATTGCAATTCACTAATTAGTACTTTGAAATAGGAGTCGACTTTTGGGAATTTTCAAATGCAAACCTAGCTCATGCTCAGCCCACACTCAAAAAACTTGAAACCCTGATTCAATTTTTCATAATCAAGCAATTACATAAGCGAATCAGCAAAATATTGAAGACTCAAATACATCTTACATTATACATGTATATTATGTATTAATAAAAGTAACTATATTATTACTTATTTACTTTATAATGATGATTAGTGATGTGGAAGTTGACTGGTGCCTCCAATCATATAGTGGGTAGGTTTGCGTTTCAGATTACTTGAAAATTCGTTGTATTGAATGGTTATCTTATTTTTTTGCTTAGAACATATTCTAATTCTTAGCTAATCATTTTAAACCCATTTAAATTAGGTTAGATCACTACTTAATTTAATTTTAATCGAGTTTAAACTAAAAACACGTAATTTTGAGTCTTGCATAAATTCAGATTTTTCGACTTTAGAGAGGGGTTTGGCATTATCTCATTTTTCCGCACTATTTATTAATTATGAAATATATGTTTGAAATTAAATGAGAATTTCTATTCTAATTACAATTCTTGCACATGGATGTAAAAGCCCAAGTCCATTTCAAAGGATCTAAGACCCGCCAAATCCAATGTTCGACCTTATTTTGAGGAACTCATTTATTTTTCAATCAACACTAATTTGAATATAAAACACTGGTTTGACTTTTACTGGTTTCAGCACAGAATAAAATATTTGTGTATTGAATTACGGTTTCTATTGTAACCTTCAGCTCCACTCAAGTATTCATCTTTAGAATTAACAAATTGGTAAACAAAAATTTTCATTGTTAACTCTTTTGTAGATTTTATTAACTGAATTCATAAATTTTGGTCAAAAGTACTAATAATTCCAATTCACTAATGATATTAAAATCATGAGAATATCTCCAAGACTACAGCATTAACAACAGTGGAAACTCATATTCCATACATTTGTTGTTCATTTCAATAATTTTTTCATCGGAAATGAGAGATAAACTGAATTTTATGTCTGAATTCTCACGAATAAAATTCTATAAATATATAATTCTATAAATTATGAAATTGGTTCAATTTAATAAATACTATACTTATATGAGTTTCCAGTTATATCACGACTCGATTCTGTACTTATTTTTCTCTGTTATTCACATTTTAGATAAACTCAGCGAACAATAATGAAATTGAGTCACGCGTTCAGAATATTCTGTACTTTCTCTCAATGACTGTCCATTACAAGAGCGGAATTGTATTTGCATTTCTGGACAGTGTATTGCATTCATTCTTCTTCCTAATAAACTTATTTGTATTCCTATAAACATATTCAGGGATACGCACATAGTATTTATGAGAGAATAAGAGAATGTCATAGTGGAAAATAACACAAATATATAACCCTGATCATTTAACAAACTTAACTTGTTTAACTTTTAAATCTTGCTTCTATATATTCATTTATTTTGATGAAAGGATATTGGTTAGAACTCATAAATTTGTAATACAGAGGAAAATTCAATTCAATCCTCGTGAATAATACACATATTAGATTAGATTACGAATAGATAGTACTTTTCATAAATAGTAATTTGTGAGTAGACATACCTGTGTAATATACGTTGTGTTTGTAAGTAGTCGAGGGCCAGTGCCACTTCGCACACATAAAGTTGAACTCTTTTCTCGCAAAAGAATCCATCTTGCTGTAAGTGATATCTCAGATCACCGCCCAATAGGAGGTCGACCACCATAAACATGTCCTCTTCGTCCTTAAAGAATAAGTTTGCTTTCAATTCATATTATTTTATAGCTTTTAAAATGATAAAGTTAATAAAGTCTCAAAATTTGCATCAGAATCAAATTGAAAGCCATTTTATAAGAGTAGAATAAAACTCGTTATTGTATTCAATTCGTAATACTCGAGGGAATCAAAATCTTTTCAGAACTGATAAAGATTTTACTCAAAAACTCTTTGATAATCTCCAAAGACTTCCAAACAATAGTTAATATTCAACAGTTTTCCGCTTACTTACAGTGCTTTTATGGCCAAGAATATTCTTTACCTTATGTGAAGTTTATGGCAAAGAAGAGAAGAATACAAATATTGATATATCACTTATTTATTAATACCATATATTAGAGGCTATTATATGCAAATCTAAGATAAATCTCTTCACTGATGTGCAAAAAATGTCTCACAATATGTTTGAACAGCTTTTTCGGGATACAGACGCAAACACTTCATTGCTTTGAATCAAAACAATCATTTATCACATAAATGACAAAATAAAGTCAATCTTATATTCTTTAAGAGAGAGAGAGAGAGAGAGAGAGAGAGAGAGAGAGAGAGAGAGAGAGAGAGATTTAACATGCTATTCTGCTTATAAATTCTGCATTGATATTGACTATTGTTCAGTGTTTGAATCAAATTCTTAATATTTTCAAATATTCTTGGGTGACATCAGAGATCTTTTGTAAGAAACGAATGAAAATTAGTTTATAAAATAAATGCAAAAGTTTTACAAATGTTTTGAAATGTAATTACATAATGTCGTCACTAATCCATTATTTATTACCTTAATTTGTGATCATATTTCACAGAACTTTCTTCTGTGCATATTATTCATCAGACACTTCACTGCAAAATGTTTTTCAGTAAAAATCTTTCTCTTTTTGCATAAATTTCATAACACTTGGAAGTCATTACTTATTCAAAGCAAAAAAATAATATTAATAATAATATTAATCGTTGTTTCAAACAAAAGAATTGATTCAATTCGAATGGATTTTGAATTCATTCTAGATCATTTATAATGAAAACTAATGACTAATTTAATTCTTTTCAACAATATTTTGTATTCATTTCAAAGCTTTTTTGGTATTTCGAAAAAATCCGAAAATTACTTTTAGAAGAAAATAAATCAATGGTTTATTCGTTAATCTTTCGGAAAACTAAAAATTTAATTTTAAGCAAGATAAATGCTCTGATAAGGGAATCATTTCAAACATTCACATTAATTCGATAACATCTTTGCTCAGACATAAAACAAAAACGTTTAAAAAATTGAATTCCTTTTAGTTTTTTGATAGACTAGAAAATGTAGTGATTTTGATGCCATTAATACATAAGAAAATATAAGAAAGTCGTCTCTGAGTCTGAACGCAATTCTTCAGAAGTAATGAAACGTAAAACTAAATGAAACATTAGTTTTGTTTCCTTTTTGTGTTCCTTTTATAGTAATTTCTTTTAATTTTTCACTCAATTTAGTCAAACAAATTCTGTAAATCATATTTACTTATCGTTACCTCTGATGACTACACTTAGAGTTCGATTCACGCATACTTTATTTTAAATTAAGATTGTTAAACAACAAAAAGGTCATTATTACTCAACATCAAATAGACGATCAATTTAGTTTATTGGTCATTGGTCAACTTTAAATGTTTAAATTGAACTGGAACAGTATTTATGATTATTTGTAATATAAAGAAAAATTGCAGTAAAGTTACACAATGTCTCTAAATTTAATAACTCCATTAAATGCTGAATTTTATCGAACAAAACATTGCATTTTTTCAAAATAATTTTTTGAAAGCTTTTATGAATTTGGAAACTATTGCTTAAAAGTCATTTTCCCAGAAAAATATTGTCATTAATTCGAAAATAAGTTTCCGAGAATTCAATTAAATGGAAATTTTTTTTTCATTACAATTTTCGTCCAAAATATTCTCTAAAGAATATTCTGAAACTCATTAAATAGGTTTCTCTCACTTTGATCTCATTTTTGTATTAAATAATTTATGTGCCGAACATAAGTCCAGTGCTTTCGTTGTCCAATCTATTAATTATTCAGCACTTCTATTGAAATGATTTTCATTTGAACTGCAAGAGTAATCTAAACCTTAACCCAAGCATTAAGAAAAGCCACCATTTCCTCCTTCGGAGTCAAGTAGATCTATTCTTTATAAGTGTAAACTACCTTTATTTGTCAATTGTAACTGTTCTAAGAATATCCAATTTTATTCAAAATTCGCAATTATATTGATCATGGTATTCGATAAAAAGAAAGGAAAATATAGACTGTGTATTCCCTGGATAATATACAAAAGTTGTTTTGTTTGTTACTTAGTTTTCTCATCAAAAAATAAGTGAAGACACATAAAATCTATTAATTTGTTCGCAGTATAACTGCAAAGAACGCCTGAGTCATAAGGAATCCCAATTTCATTGAATCCAATGATATAATTAATATTTATTTTAGAGCTGATAATCGGATCAGATTTTTTATATCCGACCCAATCCGAAATTTGGAGTACCTTTTCATATGTGACCCATATCCGATTCGAAAAGTTTTCGCTTCTAATATATTTCATTTTTAATATGGTTTCGCTGTTTCTCTCTTTTCTTTGCACTTTTGATATGCTTTTCGCTAATAATGAGTGAAAGCTTTGATATGTTTACTGATGGTGAGTCTACTTATATAAAAAGACACAAATTCTGTGCAGTCATAAGATGGCACACTTATGTAACTGATTAATAGATGAGTGTCTGCAACACAACTTAGCGTTCGGTGGCATCAAAATTATTACAAATCCTTGAAAATAATTAAGGAGTCATTAAATATTTGCCCAAATATTCTCTGCCATATTCTGTGACATAATTTCAGATAAAAATAAGTCAATGGATGTGTTTGTCATTTGAGTGTCAGCTCATTATTAGAAGTGTTTCAGCCATTAATTTAAGCGAAAGGAAGAATATTCGAACAGAAAAACAGATAAATATTTTGTGTCTATCGACTAATCAGTGAAATATTAGCTCAAATATCACTCGAATACCATTTGTATTCAACTGATATAATGAAGAAAAAGGTATCGTCTTTTGCGTTTCGATCAAACATTTCATTTGTATCACAAAATGATTGAACATTTGTCGACTCTCTCACTAATAGTCACCAAAACTGATAAAAGTTAAAGAAGTGTAGGTTTAGCTCAATATTAGTCGAATCCCTAAAGTGATGTCTGGCAAGAGCCAATCACATCTTTTTCGTTCATTAAAATGATTAGTCCGTTTCAATCACTGGATAGTGCTGCCCAGCACATGTCCACTACCACATACAACGAGGAGAAAAACAGTTGAACCCAACCATCTCTTTCTTTGCATTCTGTTCCTAATCACTACAATTCTGTTTTCTTTTAGATTCTTTCACAACAATATTGGGATAAATTCTAGTCCTCATCTCATCTATATTTTAGGCCTTCCAAAGATAGATGGAATAAATACAGAATAGAGACCTAGAATCGATCCTTCAGAAGAGTACCAATTAGTTTAGTTTTTTCAATTCCAATCCCAAATTTATTATCTTGCAATAAATAGAAACTGCTCTTCAGTGGCGAACCTAATTAGAAGTTAGTAGACTTTTGATAAGCTTGTGTTTCAGAAGTCAGCATCGGATCAATTAGTTATTACTAATAACTTATTAGTTTCGATTTGTTATAAATATGAATCCTTTATTTTTGCATGTCCTTGTTCATTAATTATTAATAATTTTATTTATTGCATGAAAAATAATAACGATTTTAATTAGATTTTAGATATTAAACTCGAGTTTATTTATTTTTGTTAGATTTCAAAAACATTTATTTAATGAAAAGTGGAATTTGTTTCCCAATCAAAGCTTTAAGGAATGTTTTTACAATTTTTTGTGTACCAATTCTTAGGCTCAATATTAAAGAGATCTCAGATAAAC
The DNA here is from genome assembly GCA_034702105.1 of Fuscozetes fuscipes. Taxonomy (NCBI): domain Eukaryota; kingdom Metazoa; phylum Arthropoda; class Arachnida; order Sarcoptiformes; family Ceratozetidae; genus Fuscozetes; species Fuscozetes fuscipes. The sequence continues at coordinate 3,187 of JAQGCS010001598.1, read as the reverse complement.
ACTAATGAGAAATGAATTTGTGATGCAATCGCTTCGCTTCAAAATGTCTCAGAATATATTAAATTATTGTTTTTATTTTGCATTTTGGGAAAAACTTCTAAACATTTATCTGTCAAATGAATTCCTTTCAGTAATTAATCAAACATTAGATCATATTTTTGATTATTTTGCAGAGAATTATAGTCATAGAATGTCGACAACTATGACATGGATTACATTAAAATCAGAACAAAACTCAACCAAATTCTTGGAATCTTTTTATAAGTAAAAGGTTGTGATGTATAAAAGGCTTTTGAATGAAAAATTCCTAAAATAGCAATATTTTAAACATGAATTGATAATTTTGAAACTGAATTCTTTTATAATTCTTCGCTAAGACACATGACATGAGACAGAAGGCAAGCCATGCGTTGATAAAACATTTATGTCTGTATTATTCCTCTCCCCATATATATCAAACATTTACCGCAATTCTTTGTCATCTCATGGAATATAAATAATCGATTATTTAATCACAAATGGCTGTAAAGAATCAATGATTACATCGAATTTATCGGATGTCTAAACAAATTGATAAACTTCTGATTTAAAATCTAAAAGTTGGTTCGTTTGTGACTCCGATCAAAAGCTATTATATTAATTATTGTATTATTATGTTATCTTAAATAATCCAAATTTGTCTCTTAATCTAATTGAGAAAGTTTTTAATTTTGTAAAAACATTTTATTCTACAAAACTATCAAAGATTAATAATTAAATTTCTGCAAAAATGTTGATCCCATGAAATGAAAGTTCATTAACGAAATGGAAATGTCTTATAAAAGACTTAATCTCGTAATTAATGCTAAAAAGATCCTTATTATAGTCTTTTCAGACCTATTATTGTTAGACAGTCTTAGTTTTCATTCTAAGATATAATTACCTGTAAGAGAGAGAGAGAGAGACTTATAAAAAGAATTGGTCTAATAGTCCGTACATTATATGAAAGGAAGTACTCTATTTAATCTAAATTATTTACTTAAATGTCAACTCACAAACTATCTTCCATTATAAAACACTTATAATTAGAATTATTTAATTTTGTTTTGACTGGAAAACATTTTGGATTAAACTATAGTTTAGTTGTGGAGAAAATGCAATAATCGCTGAATTATAAAATGCAATGCATTCATACAAACATAATATGTTTATCCATATTATTATGCTTTGGATTCTGGACTACATTCGCCTCATATTAGAGTTGACGACAGGTTTTGTCACATAAATGTTACATAACTTAATCGGAGTGCAAAAATGAGTGTGAAAAGTCTTACCTGAAAAGTAAACCATAAATTGACGATAAATGGATGTTCAAGACGTGCCAATAATTCAATTTCTCGTAACACATTACGGAAGGCGTCCCTTTCCAAGCACTGGCCTTTGCTCATATATTTCATTGCGTACATCTGTTGTGTGTCCCTCTTCTGCACAATACATACCTAACAATTCGGTAATCGAATGGAGGAAAGAGAGAGGAAAGAAGACCAAACTTATTATTATTTCTCAATATTTGTTAAGAAAAAAAACGCTTTCTATCATTCAATTCATATAAAATAAACATAAGGACTTATATACCAATAAGAGAGAGAGAGAGAGAGAGAGAGAGAGAGAGAGAGAGAGAGAGAGAGAGAGAGAGAGAGAGAGAGAGAGAATTGTTGGGACAGATTTATCACAACATGTATTGTGTGTTGCAATGTTTGATCATTTGTATTGATCTCTGGCCAACTCTGTCTTATATCCAACAAATCTAACTCAACATAAATACAAAGTTCTCATAGGATTCGAGTTTCGATGTATTTCCTAACTTATAGGATAGTGTTCTATAAGTTATTCTTCTTATCGATCATTAATTTTGTCCTCAAATGACTTCTAACAGCGATATATAAATGTATGACATTCTCACTATTCATTCATAGCTTAGATTCATTTAATCCTATTCTCCTTTCATTTGTTGATTAGTTTTTTGTGAGCCTTTTGTCGCTAAAAGTCTAATACAATACATAATGATTAGCAATATTTTTCACACTCCGGAGCTTATAATACACTTGTTCTTTGATTACATAACACTAATTTGGAGGTTGAGATAATGACTTGGATTGTCTATCAGTGCTAACCCTTGTCTGCTCCACTATTATTCCCAATGAAATCTTATGCATCGATTGAAAATCACAGAGAATTAGGAACAAAGTCTTTTACACAATTCTTTGTTGAGTGAAGGCTTGGAATCGATTTTTTTCTCTTTTCAAATAATATAAAATTCGCGATACATATGGAAAAAATAATGACATATTTTACGACCATTTCTATGACTTTTATATGTCATTTGAGACAAATATAGTTCGAATTTTACATTTATTTTCTGTCAAAACATTTTATTTATTCGAAATAATTATTAATTCTTGAAAAACATTAATATACGGCACAACACAAATAGTTATTTTGATTCAAATAAAGCCAAAATATTTACTTTCTCATTTATTTTTAGTTCTAATATAAGTAAATTATATTTGTATCGATCCTTCTTTGAAAATGATATACTCTGTTGAAAAATATTAGTCCACAAATCAAATAATAAGATAATATTGTTTAAGATGGAAATTCACTCTAAATCATTTGAGTGGAATGGAAAACTTTGCTCGCTTATGATTATTCTTTTATTACAGATAATAGCTCATGAATAATCTTACAGGTTAATCAATATGAATGAAAATTGAGCCCCATGGAAACGTTTCAGCAAAATTACTTTTATTCATAGGAGACTTGAAATTTTTACCAACCAAATAAAGATTGATATAAAAATTGAATCGATTAATGACATTCTTTGTAAATTGATAGCAGTATGAAATCCAAATTAGGCTTCACTGTATGCATCTGCTTATTAAGTTAAAACTGTGAACTAACTCTAGCAGTTGATGGTAAGTAAAATTTTACTACAATGATCAGGGATGCCCAAGCTTTTCGGCTCTAGGGGGGTGGCTAGGGGGTAGTTTTTTTTAATTTGCCGCCAAAAACCCGATAAAACTCAAAGGGGGGACCAAGGTAAAAAATTTTCCTTCGCTCCGCGGCGAGAGGTATACCTGTAATGTTAAATTTTTCAAAATTCTAGGGGGGTGGTAAGACCCATACCCCTCCCCCTTGGGCATCCCTG
>JAQGCS010001597.1:0-13147 GCA_034702105.1 Fuscozetes fuscipes | reverse complement strand
AAAATTTTCAAAAACCACCCCCTATACCCCCCTTAGAGCCGTAAAGCTTGGGCATCCCTGATTTAAGCCAAATTAAGTTAATTTATTTGAATTTAAACTGAATTGAACAATACTTTATCGAGAAAGTGGCTACTCAAATTTTCTTGCGCATTTTACCCTGATCTATATTATCTGAAATTGATCGGCTTGGTTATCCTTGTTTCTATTAGTATAATATTCTATATACAGATAAACCCTTATATAAGATCCATCGTTATAATTCCTCCATGGCTATAATCCATCAAACATAAAAACCTTTGTCATGAATATAGACAGTAATGTTAAAATAAAATCTGGCTATAGTTCCTTTGATTCAGGGGGTCCCTCATTTTTGGTCCCTCAGACTAAAAATCAGGGGGTATTTTCCTGACTCACCGGGGAAAAGCATAAAGGGCCCCCTTTGAGTTTTTTCGGACTCTCCAAAATTTCGGGGGAGGGGGGGGAGGGGTAGTGGCAGATAATTTCTCCAAAATATTTTCCGCCTCGCTTCGCTCAGCAGCGGGGGGGGGGGGGTCGATTTGCCTCAAATTTAAGGGGTCTCCTCGAGCTCAAAAAGTAGGGGGTATTTGGGCTATACCCCCCTCTCCGCACCCCTGACTTTAATTAAAAGGACATTTAGACATGTTACGTCTCTGAATATTTTCACTACATTTATGGAATGTAGTATATAATTTTGTCCGTTACCCATCACTCACCTACCCAAATCAAAAAATCAAAGAATCAAAAAAGGACGTGAATGATAGGATTGAGGCTCGCCTATAGAGAAATGTCTTGAAGAATAATAGGATTGAAGAAATTCTATAGATATATTCCTTGGAAATGGATGAAGGTGAGGCTAGCCTATGAAGATATTGTTTTAAGAGAGATGGGATTGAGACTATCATCTCCGACTAGAAATTTGGGATATATTTCATTTGGAATATTTAGGAAAGGGAATGGATGTAGGGTGCGAAGAAATATGTCTCGCTAATTGACTAAAATGATAAGAAATTTAACCCCACTGCTGAGATTACTTATGGATCTTATATTTCCATCCGTATTCTAGGCAAGCAGTGAAACGGTCACTTTAGATAGAGATTACAATTTGGTATGTTAAATATATGGGAAGACACAAGTATTAATTTGATGGAGCCTAGAAATATTAAATCGGGATGGTTAGGTTAAATTAGGCCTAGGTATATGTAAATCAAAAATGGACGTGAAACATTTTTGATGAGGATTTCAATTTGATAAAAACTCTTTTAAAATTAATAAATGATGTAAATGTAGTGGGGATTTGAGTTTGAACCGAACTTGTTTATTAATATTCAGATTTAATTATTTGCACACTAACTAAGTAAGACTGTATTTCCAGCAACCTTGCTATAGTCCCTCTTTCGTTATAATTGCATATATCCCTGAACCAAGTGTCCCTATATATCCAGATTCGACTGTAAATCAATTGAAAAATTTATAAGTCTGTCTTTCGCTCGAATGAAATCAAAAATATTTTCTTTAATTGGTTTATCGAAAGGAATGACTAAAAGCCTATACTATAGTATGACTATAGTAGGACTTACATAACTTTCAGTAAATTTGAATTTTTTTTATATTAGTTGTTTAACGAGTTTCTCGAACCCAATGGAGAAATGCATTTAATAGAAAATATGGATTGAGGTTAAGTACTGTTTGGGTGTAATTCGCCTTTTATAGCAAACACTACCGAAACACTCTTTACTCAATTGTAAGTTCCATTTATTTGTAAAATAATGAGCGATGAAATTGATGAAATTTATTTTTATAATTGTTTTAATAATATTTATAACTGTTTTGCTCAGAATTTTGACTCAAGTAATAGAAATCAAAAATTCTAAAGAAGTATATAAAGTGAAGAATTTGATGCAATCGGTTATCGGAATCTCTGAAGGGCTGAGACCGAGAATCAAGTTTTGTGATAATGTTGTAAAACCTGAAAATATTGTGAAAAACAACAAATACTGGCAAACAGTTATTGAGAAAAATATTTACGTCTATTCGGCTCATTATGACAATAGGTATCAATTGAAAGACATTTCCTATCATTTCATTCGAGTGATCGCAACGATTAAAAATGAGTTTTTCGCTCAAATACTTTACTGTAATTTGTGGTCCAATTATTCTGAGAACCCATTGAGTGTTTCTGTTGTCACTCAAGAATTATGGATTGACTCTTGGCCTAAAGACTTGTCTCAGACTCTCTACAAATCATATCTGCTCTCATGTGCTGTACCACAAGAATACAAGAATAAAATAACTGCAGTTTCCATAACTCAATACGAATGCCTTCAACCGATTAATTACCTGAGAATTCCACAAAACTTTGTTGAATATAAAGAAAGACAAGACTTCGCTGTTTGTGTCAAAGGAATGAATTTTTCGAAAAACATTTCGAAGCGTTTAATTGAATGGATTGAATTACAATTACTATTAGGCGCTCACATCATATCCTTATATATCTATTCTATTGATAAACAGACACAAAAAGTTTTAAATTATTATAAAGCGTTGGGTAAAGTCAAGACTCAGTTTGTATCCCTTCCGGGCGATCAACCAAACAGTCCCCGAATTAGGTCTCAGTATTTAGCGGACAATATTTGGCAAAAGAGAAGACTAGAATTGATTCCATACAACGACTGTCTTTACCAACACTTATATTCTCATAGATTTGTTGTGTTATTGGATTTGGACGAAGCAATTGTTCCTCGACTTCATCTGTATTGGAAGCAAATGATTGATTACATAATAAGCTTAGAGCCAAACGCCTTACGTCTCTACACATCATTCGCCGCACAGAATGTTTACTTTTTTGGTTCTCTCAACAAAAACACTGGACGTAAAACAACTGACGAACCAATACTAGAAGATTCGGTGGTTTTAAAAAACATCTACCGATCAGCTAATTTCAGTCGACCCGGTTTTGCGGTCAAAAGTTTTACGTCTACTGAGAGCTGTCTCGCAGTCTTCAATCACTACTCACTGTTTCCGCTCTATTCAAATATTAGTCGATATTCTTTGATCAGTCGATCTGTGGCTCAACTCAATCACTATAGAGAAGAGTGTCCTAAAACTATGTATATCGAGTGCATCGACAACTTTATAAAGTATTGGCAAAAGGATTCCATTGCTCTCAAATATCGTAACCAATTGCTAGAGAAAATCAAATCTGTCAACTCCTTCATTTCCAATCTATAATTACTTATTAATAATTTTCATATTAAAATATATCAAAAACAACAAGACTAATTTGAATTGATAAGCTTAATCAGAATTGAAAAAAGCACTTTATCCAATGTTTACTTCAATGAATAAAAAGTACAATATTTAAATCAATTTAATATTTAAATCAGGGATGTCCAAGGGGAGGGTTAGAGTCGAAAATTTTGACTTTACCCTCCTCTAGAAATTTGAAAATGTTAACATTACAGATATACTCCCTCCCCTTGGTCACCCCTGTATCATTTTATATGTCATAAGAAGTCATAAAAATTTTTATTCTCAATGGTTTCGTAATATTTTGAATAAAGACATTTTAGACTTGTTTTTGTTGCTATCAAAGTAAATAAATTGATATTATCTTTGATTAGTTAGCACTACAGACAAGTGTTCGAAAGACAACTTATCGAACCCCAAATGTTAGAACCAATGTTCGCATAATATTTCTTCAAAATAATTAGATACAGGATAAATATAAATCAGTTTGGATTAGGATAGAATAGAAAATAATAAGATAAGTTAGTTTAGATTTGACTATGTTAAATTAGGCAAGTGTTAAATTAGGTTAGCTTAGGCAATTCTACTGTTTTAAAAATTTGGAATTTCTCATATTTATTTTTCGAAAAATATTTTGCGAACACTTGGTTTACGATAATTTGTGTTTAGAACACTCGTTCCCCAAATCGTTTATAAGACTGGTGTGACTTCACAATAATTATGTGTGACTTTAGCTCAGATTAAACTGGATTTCAGTGTTGAATATGTTGACAACTTTAGTAAATAATTTACGAAATTGAGTTTTATTTGATTTATATTTTTGTGACTCACTTTTTGTTAACTCACTTTAATGAAGAGAGATGTGTGAATGCAATAATAGGGTACTTTTTGTGGGCTATGTATGTCTCGATTTGGTTTTTGTTTGCAATCATTTTCCGATTGAAGATTCGGACCAAAGGTTTGTAATGAATAATAATTTTAAATTTTAGATTGAATTTGAAATTAAATGTAAAAGGGCCACATTTAATGAGTGGCAACGAGGAGGAAATGCCGCCAACAACAGCACAGTTATGAAGCAATTGCTCAAATGGAAGCCATTAATTAACCTGGATGTTGAATATTTTGGAACAATATCTGACGACTTTGCCGCTGAGTTTGTCTTTTAATTAATATTAACAAAAGATAAATGTGTTCACTAATTATTTTATAATATGTTCTTTATAATATTAATATTTGTAAATAATTTTGCTCCAAAGACAATATATTCTTGCTATAGAGGCTGAAGGACTGCAAGAAAAGTTTACTAGCCCTGGCTTAGTGTACCAGAAAATAAGGCGAATCGAAATAACTCTTATGAATATTTCTAAAGATTTTTGCCGTTTGATTGACATAATTCACATAATTCTGAGCGATTGAACTTTTGTTGTTTATATTAAACTATGGCACAGAATAACAGAATATTCTGCTGAACTCAATATTTTATTTCAATCGGTTGAGTTTGTAATCAAAGCTTACATCTGTTGCTATCGAATACTCAATATTTAAAAACATGTGATTTATATGAATCACTCAATGAATAGAACTTATCGGCGAATAAATTGATAAAAATTTCTCATTTAAACAGATATTTGATTAGAGATTTCAATAATAATTCGATTATCATTGATAACATCGTAAAGCAAGATAAAAGTGAATGCCCCACATCTTCCGTCATAATAAATGCTGAAAACGGGTCGCGAACTATACTACACTTCAATAAGTAGTCCATTAATTGTTTTAAACGTATTTACATTATTATTATTTTTTATTTTAAAGAAATTTATCGCTTTTGACATTTGAATCGTTTTCAAAACTATGTTTAGACAAATACAAAATTATTCACTTCGAAGGACTGCGAAATCCATTGGAAATCAGAAAAATGATTGTTTTTATACGAGAAAAAGATATTAAACGACAAATCAAAATAAGTCTCGAATTAGAGAAAAATTATAACGAATTAAAGGTTTTATTGAATGAAGACATCGACATATTCTTTGTTGAGAGCAGTTTCGCGCATTCATTCGGTTATGAGGACAGCCAACAAACCGTTGAAGGTATCTCCAAATTGGTCCACTCCAAAGCATTAGTGATTTGTCCCTGGGATGAGACCGGGGCAAAAGCAATTGATAATTGCGATAAATCTATATATTCTTCACCTGCTTTCCCACCAAAGAATGGAGTGGTCGATACTTTGGGAGCGGGCGATACTTTTGTGGCGACCACTCTCTTTGCTCTTTGGATACTTGGCTACCATTTAAAAGATGCGATTACATTGGGCTGTCAAGTGGCAGGTGCTAAATGTGGTCAATTTGGTTATCAACATTTGCATGAATTCCAAAAACATATTTGAATTTTAATATTTTATTACTATTTTTTTAAAACTTTTGTTTTAAAGTGTTTTTATCCATAAATTGTTGAAATTAAAAAATGTTGGGTAAAAATATAGTGGTATCACAATATATAAAACTCTTAATTGAGTTCAACATTGCCTTCATTTGTTTGAAGACATTCCGCTTCTTTGAGTACATAACTGTCTGCAAAGGGCTCAGAATTTTTGAAAACCGTTCCGTTCGATGCTTTGAACTCATGAGTTGCATCTCCATTATTATCACCACATATTCCACATACCTTTCCAGCATAATAACGCTCTACTCCTACACTAAACCCAAAGCCATCGGTGCTAATACTGATCCCCAAATCATTTGCTTCCAATTTATAATATAATCCGTTGAATGTAAGCGAAAAGAGTTCGAAGTCTTTGTTTCCAGATTTGATTCTGTGTTCATACGGTTCTGTTTTAGTAACTGACACTTCTTTGCCATTGATTTTAATATGAAATGCTACATCGGTCCCAATTAAGTCGATCCTATGTTTGTTAGCAAAATAGACTCTGATAACTGAAGTTTGTGAACCAATTTTGGCTAAAACCAAAAAGTTGTGTTCATGTGAACAGTCTTTTGCCACAACAGTAAAACATTTTGAGTCAATATTCTGCAGATTATATGTGACGTTATCGAAGGTTTGCACAATATTTGCCTGAATTATACAATGAGCTAAAAGTGGATAAATTGTGAGTTTATTTTCACATATTAGGCAACAATTCTTACGTTTTTTCATTACTTTACGCAAAACACGAATATATTGCAAATCATGCAAAGGAAATGTGAAAACGGGTAAAATATTTTGGGAAAGAGGAACGTCTTTGAATATTTGGGTATAAAAGGGTGCATTTATTGTGTAATCGACTTTTTGAGACACCACTGATGTATTGCTTTCAAATGTGATGTGTCCAGGAGTGGCCGAATCGTATCTTAAATTCATTTCTGAGAACTGATTATGTTTTCTATTCATAATTCGGACAATCTTTTGGGTATAATTAGTGATTCGTTCGGAGATATTGTGATATTCGATGTGAACCATTAGTTTCCGCATTTGTGAAATGGGGTATAAATATCTGTGACAATAAGGGAATGAATCGAATTTGAATTTAAATAAATGGCGACAATAGTTATAATTGTTTGCGTAGGGATTAGTCCTTTCTTCAGTCACTTTATCTCTGGTTCTTTCCAACTGTTTTTGTTCCTCTGTTTGGGACATAATTGCTTTCATATTAATCTTTGAGTAATTCTCACAATTTTGTCCAAAAGCAATTTTAGTAGTCAGATTGACGGAATGGTCTAGATCCAATGTTTCCAATTTGACGAACTTTTTTAAGTCGTATTCAGGAAATTTAAGAGAAGCGACGGCACAGACTTTGAATCCTTTATCATTTAAAGAACTTCTATCATAATTAATATTTAATTTGTGGTAAAGCCTATCTCTGGAGTGCATATAACGGATTTTGGTATTAATGTGACGCTCAATATTGCCCGTTCCCATCACTTTGACATTAAGTGAATAGGTTTGAGGCGTTGTATCGTTACGTGAAGTGTAATCTTTGAAATGTGAGTCTTCGTTGAAACCAAAGTCATTGATTTTATTCACTTCAACCGCATTATTGTCGGCGAATACACTAATAAACAATTGCATTGTAGGTTTATCTATCGGTGCAGTAGTTCTGACTCGAATTTCATAGGGATTAGCCATTGGTTGCATTCGAAAAAAGGTCAATTTTTGAGGAAAAGATTTCTCTGAGAAGAACCTAAACCAATCGCTTTTATCAGTTTTCCTAATATTTGCTTCAAATCTAAGACCAAATCCTAAGTAGTCTTTGAGATAAGTTTTATCGATCTGTGAGACAATTGAAAATGATTTTGTAAATTGTGTTTCAACTTTTGTTTTAAACAAATTTGTTTTTTGACAAAAACATACTTTTCTCAAATGGCTTTCATCGTAAATGGCTTTGAATCCGGGTTCACTTATCAGAGGAATTTTGTTTGAGTAAGAGTCTAAATATGTGAATGGAGTCACTTTATCGTAGAAGATGTCCTCAATTACTGGTGTTTTTCTGATTTCGATTTTACTATCCTTTAAATCATAGCTCAAATCGAAATTTATTGGAATCGAGTAAATAGTTTTGCGACTGATTCCGACTCCAACTAGAAGTGAAGCACAGAATATATTTTGATCTACAATTTACAATGTACAATTTAATTGCTTACTTTTGTTTGTGACAGTTGGCAATAGAATGCCGGCCAATGAGTAAATGTGAGAATTGGAAACGTATTTGAGGTCAGCGCTAAGTCTTATTTCATTTGGAGGATTGTTATTTCGATCTTCACTGAAAAGAGAGGGCTCTATACTTAACTTGAGTTTGTTATAAATAAAATTATTCTGGCTCAAAGTCTTGTATTCAAAGAAATATGGAATTCCAACTTCAGATCTTAAAATTGCAATTCTATTTGAGGATTGAGTGAAATGTCTGTGTTTTTTGTCTCCAAAACTCATTTCAAGAACTTTTTGAAAGTCAGGAATACTTATTGTCCCTAAAAGCATAGGTTTGCGTTCAAATGCATTCATGAGTCGATATTTTACTCAAACCTTCTTTAAGTAGAGAAGAAAATAGTTGTTCATCGAAATCAAAGTACGAGAGGGTATATCCCTGATTGTAAAACGATATATCGCCACTAATTGGCTCATACTCTCGAGTCTCAAATGGTAACTAAAAATCAAATTATTATAATTAAAGCAATTTTAATAAAAAAATTGTCATTTGATTCGATTCAGTTCATTTGAAACATACTTTCTTTTCAATTGAGTCTAGCTCATCCTCAATTGAAGGAATATCTCTTACGATTCGCTTTTTGAAAATATCCCAAAAACTATTATGAGTCCAAACGACACCTTTTTTGCCGACTAAGTGGTTGAAGAGTTTTTCGGTTCCATAAGATTGTATTGAAAGCCCGAAGACATCAAAAGAATTGGTGGCAACGAAATCACTGAATGAGAAGTAAATGCTGTTCGGAATATAACTTCTGTTACTTGAAATGACGCTAAACTGTCGAACCCCTCCTATACCAAACTGTTCTGTTGTAACAAAGTTTGAGTTCAATTAATATATAATTAGTCAAGGTTAATTTATTCCATACCATCAAATATCGATCGAATATAAGTTGAGGAGTCCCCTCTTCTGACTCTCCCCCCGTGTCTGTCGAATGCCATCTTAAATAACCATAAGACTGATTGCAAATCTTTGACACTGTTTTCAATTAATATTTTTTGAATAATTTAATATTAATCAGAAACGAAGGAAAGCTTACAAAGGCTTATGACAGGGATGTTCGGACTCAGTCAACCATTTGATGGTAGTGTACGCCATATTCACAATCTGTCGATTGCTTTCAACTAATAACTGCTTTGCTATCAACTGAACCAAACTTATAATTATTCAAACTTTTTCTTAAATGCAATTTACATGCAATTGAGCCAAAGAAGGTCCTGAGTAAAACCAAGCCAATAGACCTGCGATTCTTATATCCTGTTCTTCTGTTTGATTGTAGAAAAGAGGCGCACAAATAGAGCGGACTTCTTCAGGGTAACTCCTGGCCATTCCCACTAATTTCCAAACAGCAGTGGCTCTAATATAGTGTTTTTGGCCGCTTTTTATGTAAGTCTTTATAAAAGGAATCACTTCTTTTGCTCTCAAATTTCCTGCAGTTTTAAGCAATAATATGGTATCTCTTATTGAAATCTGTGCTCCACTTTCTTGTGCTATCAGTAACTGTAACAACAATTCAGAGCAATATATTCTTTATTCAGTATTTACTCTCTTATTGAATGGATAGTCAATGAATTATTCAAACACTACTCAAATAACCTTAAAGTATTTGGCGGAGACATCAGGATTGCACATATGTTTTGTATAGTCTGACACTTTCTTATTCTGATTGTGAACGTGTCGGGGAAGGGCTTTGAAGCGCTGAACGCATTCTTTGCCTATCAGTGCACTGAATGACAAATAACACGTTTTCTTCAATTCAAATGAGTCCTGTACTGCACTATTGGCGCACATTTGCTATTATTGAAAGAATAGAATATTGACTTTAAATACAAATTTTCACTCAAATATACAGAATACAGAATTTGAAGAATACATACATAATATTCTTCAAACAATGTTTCAGATGACTCTTTTATATTGAGAGATAACCTAGTCAACATTGACCGTGCCTTCGATCCATGAACTTTTCTGTCTTCTATGAGCTTCTTGATGAACAAAAAAGAGGGATTGGTCGCCGACGCCACCAAACCATCGATCAAAAGTGATCTAAATGTAGCAAAAGTTTCCTAATTATTAAAGGATGTGTTGTAAGAGTCAATTATGGTATGAGTCATATGACTGCAAAAGTGCTGCCTTTCTAACGAAAATCCTTTCAAGTGATTTGTTTTTTGAAGTTCTGCATTGAATTCTAGCAATTGTTAGGGATTTCTAAATACCTTTACTCAGATCTACTGACTTTTGATAAATAGGTTCGAGTACTTTTACATCAAATATAACGACATATAATCCGAAAATAAGTGACAAAATGTTTGAAAATCATTTTTAAAGTTAAAGTTAAAATGCATTTAATAAATGTTTTCAGATTTATTGCACAAAAACTATTGTCTCATTCAATAAAAGATGTATCGATTGAATTACAGATGCGATTTCGAAACGCGTACTCTTCCTTTCAAAAGCTTTCATATTATTTCCGATCAAAAAAGAGATGATAGAAGTGCTATCAGTCAGAGTCACTCTACTAGTGCTCAATTTTATATGGATTAGCTTGATAAACAAGTATTATTATTATTATTATTATTAAAATATACAATTATATGTTATCACATTTTATTTACTTTGACTCAATTGCAAAATCATTTCCTTTAACTTTAAATTATTGCAGGGATGACCAATGGGAGAGTATTTCTACTGGGGTACGAAGGAAGCTCGTGTCAGTAAAATAACAATTTTCCTGAACATGAAATAATGAATTTCGTCAATTTTCAAAATCTTTTTCGGAAATTTAGAGGAATCCAAATTTTTTCAAAAACCAATTTAAATGTCATTTAAGAGACCATTAAGGTCATCTAAGTTGGTTTCGAGACAAATAAAAAATATCCCTTGGCCAACCCTGAATTGTTGTAATGATTAATACAAAGTAGAAATTTCCTAAATTTTTTGGCGTCGCCAATTTACTCTTTATCTTAATTAATTTAGTTAACTGAATTTAAACTATTTAAGTTAATTTAAAATGGATGTGGGTGGGAAGCAGAGAATTTAGTATAAAATGGCGACGTTTTTCCGCTTCTTAAACTTCCGGTCGCTATATTATTGACCCCTGTATCCTCTCTAAGATCAAAAACTGTGCTCATCCTTGGTTAAGGCCAAGATTTAAATCAAAGATAACCAAGCTTATTAATCTCAGAGGGTATTATGACAAAATGTTCTCAAGCAATCTAAAGAAATAGATTAAAAATCACTATTTTGCGAATAAATTAGTGAAATCACTTTTAAGACGAATAATTATTTGAAGAACATTTAGAATAATATTAATAATGCCATGATTAAATATCTCATCAAATAATTAAAATGAATGTAATTTTTGACAAATGAAATGTCGAATAATTTGATCAAACTTTGGATCAAGGATGTAATTGTATTTGTCATACCTGTGATCTTCACTCTTGTCTACAGTGGTTTTGTAGACCTGTTCAATGGCTTCGAAGTCGAGAGTGGACAGTGCGTCCACTATTTCTCCATATTTTGATGGCAGTAAGGAATTAGTGGAATTTAGATCAGAAGATGAATAATCTGCGACCGTTTCGTCTAATAGAGTAATAATTTGATTGTGTGTCGCCTCATATCTATAAATATCGCGCAGAAAATTAGCTCTCCTAAGGTCTATGGCATCGAAGAAACCATTTTTCTGAAGCGGAGAGTTCGACAAATCAGTCGATGGAATGACATCGTCGGGTATAGTAAGAGATTGAGTGATATCACTGACACTAAGCAATTCCAGGACTCGTCTAATCAAATAAAAATTGATAGCAAACAGTGTTTTCTGAAAATGACATTTTGAGTGATTACTTGGATTTCAATTCAAAAGTGAGGCCATCCCTTCCAAAAGGAGAACTCGTAATGTACTCTCTTTGAACTGCCTTTTCAATTGTGAAATTCTTAAGACTTCCTCTGAGATAGTAATCATAAACAGATGATATCTGAAGAATTGGCTGTTATTTCATAGAAAATGTCTCAATATTTTTGTTTTTCGCTCAAATGAATCGGTTTATACTTTTCTGATTGAACTGAACTCAAGACACTGATGGCCCACTTCTGCAGCGTATTTGAATGGATGAGTTCTTTTGGAGCATTTTTCATAATTTCTAACTTTAGTGACATTCAGGACTTTGTCAGAGTTGGATAGACTGGGCTCTGACCTTATAGAATAAGTTGTATCACATTCACCAAATGATCCTTTCTATTCATTGAAAGATGTTTTCAATAAGGTCTTTTATAACCAGGGGTACGGAGAGGGGTAAACCCCAAATATTGAGGCAAAATCTACCCACCCCTCTGCCGCCGAGCAAAGCGAGGCGGCAAATTTTTGGGAAAAGCTATCTGTCGTTGCCACCCCCTCGAAATTTTGGAGACTCAGAAAAAAGCTCAAAGCCCTGTGTTTTTCCCGGCGAGTCAGGAAAATACCCCCTGATTTTTTGGTTTGAGGGACCCCTGAGGTCGACCAGTCTCCGCACCCCTGTTTATAACTTTTTAATTTCAATTGATACAAGTCCTTATATTATTGTCTAGAGCAATATTCGAATTTTTGGTCGAGGCAAATCAATAAATATATAACATGAATCATAAATGAATACCTCTGAGACTGTGTAAAATGTGGGTCCATTTGAATCGTTTTTGAAGCTGAGCTGCAAAATATTGAGAAAACTTTTCTTCCAATTGGAACTCCAGTCGGGTTCGTCGTCTCCGATATATATCTGTTTGATTTGTCCGCTTTGTATCACAACTTTGAATGGCTTTGAGATCTGGTCAGTGAAAGCACGCGTTTCTTTGAAAGTAAAAGGATGCTTCTCAAACGGACCCTCTATTTGCTCGTTAACAACATCGAATCTAATGTCATTTATCTAGGATATTTTATTTTATTCAAAATCAAATCAAATAATTTGGAATAATTGAGAGCTAAGGAAATCATATTTAGATCGGAAGAAAATAAAATTGAATTAAGAGAAGTTCTTAAATTTTATGGGGATTTCACCAATGAAATCCAATTTGCATTTAACCTTACGATTATACAAAACTTCATCTTGCAAATAAAATTCTAACAGAGAGTCTTGTCTGTGAAATAATTGTTTTGTTTTGATGAAATTGATCAAGTCGCTTATTTCCATATAAACAATGAGAGAATCT
>JAQGCS010001596.1:0-13147 GCA_034702105.1 Fuscozetes fuscipes | reverse complement strand
ACACACACACACACACACATACATACATACACACACACACATACATACACACACACACACACACAGAGCGATCAAAAACATTTAAATCAATTTCGATATTGAAGTGGAAATCAGATCAATAGAAACGAATAAAATATTTTTTTCCAAACTTTGAAATCTATTTGAAAATTCAATTCCAGAAGTTTAAGAATTTCTTATCTGATGTTTCAAAGAATGTATTTCACTCTTTTACATAAATATAAGGAAAAGAATATTCTTATAATATACTTATAGAATGAGCGGAAAAAAATAAATCTCAAGTAAAAATTTAATGTATTGCAATGTGATCGTTGCCCGAAGCCCAGTTCCTCGAACCCACCTCCCTGGCCTCAGTTCTCAAAATATTATTCTGGCAAATAAAAGACTCGTTTTGTTTCTCGCAATCAAACAGATATATCGCTGTCTGTCATCCGATAAAAGGAAAAGTTCTCTGCACCGAAAGCCGGGCCAAAAAAGTGATATTCTGTGTGTTTCTCATCTGTTTTACGTTCACAATACCCACACCCTTCGAATGGGTTGTACTCGAACTCAACTCCACCGAAACTGGACGACCATATCTTCAGGCAGAGTTCAGCGATTTAGGCCAAAATGATCTCTACAAAACTGTTTACTACTATCTCAATGTCATTTTGTTCGCATTAATACCTTTTCTATTGTTGGCTATATTTAATGCATTCCTCATCCGTTCGGTACACATATCTCATAAGAAGAGGAATACTATGACTCAGGGTATGTTTTAATGATTCAAAAATATGTTTTTAACACAAACGCTACTATTATTAGATTATTACGAAAAATAAATTATTTATTTGTTAAATAGTTTTCGGCCCAATAATAAAAATAGAAATTTATTTGCTCTCAAAATGCTTTGAACATAAAAAAAAGTTATTTTATTATAACCAAGGTGATACATTTTTGACAGAAAATCGAATTCTTTATTTCAACTAGTTCATAGAACTTTGCCATTAATTAACTCTAAACTTAACTATATTTACAATAATAATCAAATGTTTGAATACTTCAGACATTTGTCAGGTAAATTGAAAACATATTTTACATAATATTTCAATTATAATTGTGAGATGTGCAAGTTGAAAGAAAACACTAAATTGTTGATTGAAGCCATTTTAAATTATGTTTATTATTCTCAATAATTATTTAATAAAACTCATTATAAAAATGATTAAATGATTCAAAAATATTCTTTTGTTAATTGAGAGTAATTTAATTATAGATTAATTTGATAAGTGAACTAGCTTGCACATCTCTTAGTTTATTTTCAAGCTCTAGAAAAAAGTTGAGCTATTCTTCAACAGAAGAAAAGTAGACAAACACTCAATCAATGATTTCTTTATTCATAACGTCGTTTGAATTATTTATTTTATTTCATATATTTCTTTGAGTAACTCATAAACAGTGCAATTAATTTGAATTATTCATCGCTTTATATAACAATAGAATCATTACTTTTAAAATGTTATGAAAAACATCTTTCTTTGAGTCCTGAGAGAGAAGTCAACAAAAGAATATTAATTTCAATAACAATATATATAACCAATTATTTGAAGAATAGATAAAAAAGAAAACTTGTGTTTCAAATTAACTTGCAAATTTTATTATAGTCTTTCATATAATCTGCAATAATTTGAGTTTAATTATTAAATTTTATGCAGTTTATTATGGAATCCAGAAATGACGAAATTGTCTAGACAATTTTTTTGACATTTTTAAGAGAATTTAGCTCAGCATGGTGACAAGCCTATTCGATTTAATCTAGTTGAAGTCTAACTGAATTTTGTTTGTTTGTTGAAAACAGGGGACACAATGGCTAAAATGGATCCGACATCGAAACAGGAGTCGCGCATAACTATAATGTTAATTGCCGTGGTGATTCTATTTCTGTTGTGTCAATTGCCGACCGCTTCCGTATTGATATATAATGTGTTCTATACGGTCGAAGACGACACAAACACCGGATGTCTGATCAGAGGATTGGGAAATATATTCAATTTCTTGCTGGCGATTAACGCGACCGGAAATTTTGTTTTGTACTGTCTCCTCAGTCAGAAATATAGACGCACATTCTTAACTATATTTTGTCCTTGTTTGAAAAGTAAATTATTTATTTCCTTACTCATAAAACTAAACTAGCATGTTGATCAATTCATAAATGAATAAAACTTTTATCAACACCCACAAAGTTCAATCCAACACGATAATATTATCTGGAGCAATAAAAAGAAAGTCAATTTGAACCTACATATTTAGAAAGTTCAATATTTATTCTAGCTCCTACACCCGAAATAAATTCAAGATTAATCAATTGCCTCGTCTTTCTTTTTGCGTGGGTGACCTTGCTACTGCCTTAAATTTAATTCTAAGCGATGTCAATAAAAAAGAATTTGAGTATTTTCAGTGAAAAAAAATAAATCTTTATATAAGATTTGGGGTAAATATACGCTTATATTCAGAAAAGAGTTTTAAACAAAACGTTTTCTTATTTCCAAAGAATATTATGACTTAAGAAAAAGTAAATATAATTTTCAGGGTTAGGAATACCCCCTTTGCCCACCACTGATTTTACTTAACATCCTGTGCTTAATGAGGATATTTTGCAATAAAAGTTCACTGTTGACATTTCGCAAGTTGCAATTTTGGCAATAAAAGTGTCAACAATTTTAATAATAGTGTTTTAAAAAACTCAGCAAAACTTTCAATTAAATGGATTGCAAACACATTTTGACAAACTATCTACGAGTTTAAGCAATAATTTATACAAGATTACAAAATTTATGAAAATTTTGACCTAGCTCTAATTTCTAATTTCATATAATTTTTTCGATACATTTATGAAAGAATTGGTATAATTTTGTAGTTTAATTCCAATTGATGTCCATTTTAGATAAATTCCTGAACAATCAAAGCGGTGGATATCAGCGCACATTCTATAGCCAAGTGGCGAATCATAACATACACAAACTCTCTGATAACGAGCTTAATAATAGATTCCGATTCAATGAGGGATCTCGTCGTATGTCATCCCCGCGACAGAAAATCTATCACTCGACACAACATCTCAACACTGCCCGCCTCAGCACAGCCAGCCTCACACCATATCTTGGTGACACCCGGCGACAGATGAAGTGTTCACTTTCTGCAAACTATCTCCAGGTGCCGACCAATGCCAGTACATCCCGGCTTATGAATGACACCAGTGTCAGTATCAGTAGTGAAGAAGACATATCCACAGACATTGAGGACAAGTCCTCAAAAATCAACGATGAAATAGACTGCAATCAAGAGAGTACTGTCAGTAGTGAACAGAATATTCCCACTAATGATAAGGGAATTAGTAATGAAAGTGATGTGAAATCAAATCCCAATTCAAATAATACACAGAATTTGAATAATAATAATAATTCGAATCCTAATAAAAGTGATAATAATTTCGGTGCCAATAATAACAGTGAGGATAACCCTAACAAAGACAGGAATAATAAGAATAGAAGTCTGATAAGAAACGGATCAACAACTGGTCTGATGTCATCCAAAGCCAATAATATGATAAAAGACTCGTCCGAACAGAAAATTGATTGCATTTCAATTGTATAGTATTATGAATGAAATGCAAATTACATACTAAGACCTGTACTGAGCTTATCATGTGTTGTACTTAGACGAACACTCCAATGTCTTGCAAATATAGATTACCTAACATTTGGACAGAGTATTGCTGGCTCTGCTCGATCATAAATCTCTTCACTAAAGGAATTAGACTTTTGAGATCAAACTTTGCAACAGCTGTTCAGCAAATAATAACCGGAAGAATATTAGAGATAATCGACTGATTGAAGAATAGTATTAATTGTATAGGAAATGAGCAAGCTAAAGTGAGATTATCATTACCAAGGATTTCCAATAAAGGATTAAATGCCAGTGTATTTACGTTTATTTAGCCTATTTAAACGTGTTTTAAGTAAAAATATTATGACAGCCCAAAATGGCCAACTACCTGGCCAGGAGGTAAGCTTCGTGATCAAGAAAAGTTTGGTGATGCTTGATCATGTCGATATTTGATATGAAGTCGGGATTAGAGAGGAATGGTTTCAAATTCTGTTTTATGTATTTATGACATTCGATGTATTTATTCACTGAAATATTCAATACTCTTATGAAAAGCAATTTTATTAAATAATCACAATTTGTTGTTCACTTTTATAGTCATATATTGTATTCCATTATAGTTATTGTTGACTGTTATTAAGTATTAATAAACTCAATTTCGCAACAAAATAAATTTGTACAATTTCACTGAACAGAACAAATGTACTCTGTCTAAATTTTTGATAAACAATTCTATATAATGAAGTTTGAACCAAGTTTGATGTTAAATTGCAATAACCAAGATAAAAATTGTAGAAAATGATGCCTTTTGAAAAATTTGAGGAATGGTAAATCTCCAAAATGAAAAGGAATAACAAATTATATAGAATAAATAAATATATTTTGTGTTCTCCTTCTTATTATGTTACATTTACTAGTATATTCACTATTATAACACTATAATGCCAAACATATTTTGCCACCATAGATACCCAATACGGTCTTTTTGGCCAAAATAAATTTATTTATGAATGTTAGTTATTTATAAGCAAAACTTATGATATTATCTAATAAATTGTTTAATTATTTGAAAATCATCTATCAAATTTTAATTTTTAATGATTTTTTTTTATATCAAACTATAATATGGAATAAAAGTCAAAAGATGTCATAATTATATTCACTATGGTTAAAATTTAATTAACTAAATTCTAAAGAAACTGGCCTTTTGACCATATTAGGTTTTTCAATGTTTCATAAGAATTTGAAGCTTTTAATTAACTGAATGAAATTATTATTTGAAAGATTTAAAAAATATTAATTTTAAATTTATTTTCGAAGCAATGTTTAGAAAATTGGTCTAATTTTATGAAATCAATTAATTATTATGTGATTCCAAAGACTCCGCCCAATACTAAAACCAATACAAATACCCAAATTATGAGACATAAAATCATCATGATTCTCTTTCGTAGTTGCTTTTGTCTTCTCCTATTAGCTATAATGGTATTCTCGAGGGCTTCATTAATGAAATCATGAGACTGATGAACATGATACTCAATCCTGTCAATCATTTCACCCTGACATTCAGCAAGAAAGGCTAAGTCAGCAAACATGTCATGGAGTTCTTTCACACTGTTCTCCAATTTGATGATGTCCTCATGTCTGGCCTCTATATCAGCTAATATTTGCTTTGCTATATGTGTATCAGTGATAATATCCTGGGTAAAAATGTTCACATCTTCTTTCTCTATCATTTGATTGATTTCTTCGTCGGTGAAGTATCTGCCGGTGATTTCGAATTGTCTTTTGATGCGTTCCTTACACCTGTGGCCGAACTCATTAAGCGTTTCCTTATAATCGCAAACAATCTGAGAAAACATTATTAATAACATCGAGTGTTGTGTTTGTCTGATTCGGAAATCGGCGCTCATCCAAGATGTTTGTCCCAACTGTTGGACATCTCTTTCCATTGCTTTGAGTCTTCCTCTGACTCTGTTCTCTACGCGTTTGATGTCTGCCATCAAATCATTCAATTGTTGTTTAAGTTTCTCATCATTATTCGGTGCACTCAGAATAGCCGAATGAGTTTCCTTCACTTTATTGACTTTAGTCCGCATTTTGTCGATATTTTCTATGATGAGTTGCACTTCTTCGAAGAAGTCTTCCATATATCTGTTCCTCTCTTCAACACCGAAACAGATGTCTTCCTCGTCATCGCTTTGAAGAGCTCTGAGTTCTGGTAATCTGTCTTTAATCATATCAACACTTGTTTTGGACACCAATCAGATCAACAATAAATGGATTCACTGATAAGACGACAGATCATTGTATCAGTTGTTTGTCATAAACACAAAATCAATATCTCGTGCAATAAAAGAGACTATCAATGGATACAACACTTCGACAATGATTGCATCAATAAAAATAATCAGTAAACTTGTTACTTAATTAGCAAATTAAAATATTTTATGGTTTTGCCATGTCATTTTACTCGAATTCACTTTCATTTGAATAAAAATGTGCTGACCAGTACATTATGAGTGAGTCTGGATTTTGGTCTTCTTATCGCTGTTTTGATTTTGCCTGGCAACATCAGCTCACTTTCTCAATGTTGAATCAGGCTGGGTGCGATAGATTTTGCATATTCAATTAGCTCTTTTTACTAAAAGCAACACCAATGCAAACAAGCAATCATTTATTGCATCTCATGTTTTGTAAATATTATTCATTCAAAACTGATTTTGAATTTTAGAAAGATAAATTTTTAAATTAATTTTTAATTACTAATTACTAGATTCTTGGCCATTATTCAAAACTTAGTATCTTTTAAATTGCGTACAGCTTTCTACCATGACAAAATTTAGGCTTAATATGAGATAAACTGAGAAAGTTGGTTAACTAAAAACAATTTCACTTGATTAAAATATCGTTTTAAACCTTTATTGTACTCGAGATAAGAGTAAAACTTTGATTTTAATGTAAACTCTTATCGTTTGTCACTCTCTCTGTTGGCAACAATTTATTGCATTCGAAATAAAGAGGTTTTGCTTTTATTTTAACGATTACTTTACAAAACAGAATTTGATTTCACAAAAGAAAAGCAAAAATCGAATTAAGTTTAAGTGTTATTTCAATTCATAGAATAGTTGAGAAGAAAAGCAAAATTCAAATCAGATTTTTTGCACTCATTTTTTGGGCACCGAATGCCCTATAAATATTTGCTCAGAATATTGGGAATAGAATTGGAAAGCCTTTCGCTCGTGAAGTTTAGCGAACGCGTTCATATTCAAAATGATAAACTGCTCGGTGCACTTTTACGATTATTGTGGCAATTTATAAGTTGTTCAAATGAAAAGTTATGTCTCACTATTATCCGGGAAATGCCATTTGTTTGGCGCAATTGTTGTATGGATTCTGTAATTCTAATTGAATGAGAGTTTGCGACACTTTATTTTAGTAAATGTTTGTTCAACTTATTTATGTTCTAATTAATTGCTAGAAATGTTAGCCAATTCAATCAATCGTTATTAATCTTGCTACTTTTATGTCGTCTCTCTCTCTCTCTCTCTCTCTCTCTCTCTCTCTCTCTCTCTCTCTCTCTCTCTACAATCGAAAGACATTTAAATGAATTCTCTATTGAAGTAAAAATCAGACTTCGCTCCAAAAACTAATAAAATAATTAATTCGATTGTGTGTCAAGCTAGGATTAACACGAAAGTGACCTTGGAATCAGACCTTTTATTAGTTGTAGAGATTAATCATGGTAATTTCCGGTCATCAGTGACAGACATCAGTACTGATTTAAATGATTATCACAAATGACGCAAACAATAGCTTTGAATGTCTTCTGAGGTTTTTTTGTGACAATGAACTAAAAACAAAACGTAATATCATTGGAAAGCCTTCACTGCAATCACTGAATTCAGACATCGATTACATGTGTTATTAAGATTGATATGACTCTCGAAAAGATGAGAAATCATTGTATTGAAAGTAAAGGTAACCAAACATTTGTCGGCAATTTATTGATTTACTTATCTATTAATGTCATTACTATTGGCTCACAATATAATGAGAGTCCATAAGAATATTATTTACTAGTTTTAAAACAAGTCTTATATCTATTTTTGTCAAATTCTTGCGTTAATTGGAAATTGTTTTAATAAATTCTTATGGATATAGAAAATAATGGAAATGTTATGTCAAAAAAATATAAGCTTTTCCTCACATTTATCATCTATTTATGTTATCTTGTATATGTAAGTTTACAATATTCTATATTTATCCATTTATTTATATGGATTGTGCAAGATTAAATTAAAATAATTTTAAAGGCAGCAAATTTCTACATAACTGGACCGTCACTTTTGGATCTGCAGAGGATATACCGGACAAGTTATGCCCAAATTTCAAATGTAAATACCGTTCGATCGTTTGCCTACACTTTCGGAGCCTTAAGTAAATAACTTTTAATTTGAAAAATATGTCAATAATTCAAATCAAATGTCAAATTGAATGATATTTTTGAACAAATTTCGAAATTATCTGAGTTAACCACATAAATGCAGCAAGAAGAAACTGATAAATTGATAGAAGGCGTCTAGCAAAATATTCTATGATTGGATTTCTCTTAGTCACTAGTTATATGTTTTATAAACGAATTTTCTAACACTTACCCTAATATTAAGATAAAAGTTAATTGAATATTTGAAATTACAAATTACAGACACAAAATAGATTTGATATTTGAGTGCAAATATTTGCTGACAAAACTCTAATTGTTTTTGAATTTGTTTTCAGATGGCTTTGCATTTCAGTTCATTAACAAACAGTTAGGATTCATGACTTGTCTGTTAGTGATTGCCCTAACCATGGCGTTGACCCCACACTTGTCCTCAATGAACTTATTATTCTTAAACTTTGCGATCAACGGCTTCGCCAGCGGTGGCATTGAGTCATCGGCCGATGTCTGGATCGTTGAGATGTGGGCCCGCGATTGTGGGCCTTTCGTGCAGGCGCTCCACTTTGTCTTCGGCGTCGGGTCTATTATCACACCACTAGTGGTCGAACCGTTCCTCTCAGAAGTGAATTCTTATGAAATACAACTGAATGAAACTGGCAAAGAAGATATAAATACCACTACTATTCCTGATACGAATAACTCGTTCGCTAATAAGACCTATTCATTGCCAGATATACTGTCCAGTGAAGACACATTCCGGTCGCGAGTCTACATTCCGTACAGTTTTTTAGCCATAACTGTAGCCATTTGTGGACTAATATTAGGAAGTCTTTACTTCTTTAAGAAATACACTCCGCCTCAGGAGAGGACGGTTTACACTGAGAAAAAAGAAACTCAAAATCAGGAAAGAGAGCCGACATTCCTTCAAAAATTGAGTCACACTTTTGTAGAGCAACTGATGCCAACCAGATCTATACTTTTGATGATTGTATTGTGTGGTTATCTGATGGCAATCTTCCTGTCCCTCGAATGGTCTCAATTCAATTACTTTCCTTCTTTTGCCCACTTCTCTGATCTGCATTTGAGTGAAAAGAGGGCCGCAATTATATCGACAGGACTGGCCATTTCCTTTACCATTGGGAGGGCCATATCTATACCACTGTCCCATTATCTGAGTCCGAAGATTATGATTTATGGGGCACTCGTCCTACTCTTTATATCAGAAGTTTTATTCCTAATCTTTTCGAATACATCGGAGACATTTATGTGGGTGGCCAACATCATCTTTGGTTTAGGACTGTCACCTATTTATGCCTCAATCTACCATATGGTGGAAGAGGTGACTCCTGTAACGAGTCTGACGGGTGTTTGGTTTATATTCATGAGTGGACTGACCAGTGCTCTGACACCTATTATTCTGGGCATTTATATTGAGTCACAGCCACTTATATTAGTTTACATTAACATTGTTTGTGTCATAATATCGATAGTTCTCATTCTTTCCATTCATTTGGTTATCAAAAGATTTATTACAGAAAGTAATCATAAAAATAGTGATAAAAACAACAATAATGTCATTGAAATTGAAAGTCAAGTATAGAATGACTTTTGAGATGTTAGTAATTTTTAAAATAAATTTGAATTTTTATTCTCAAAATTGAGGGAAAAGACCGTCATTTGAATCAAGGATTGAATGATTCATAATATTTGTCAATAATCTGTTTATCGAATATAAGAATACTTGAGATATGAAATGAGTTCAAGTTCTTCGTCAAGAATTTTATCAGGAAGTGATAGTCACCGAATTGGAACAATTGATAAAGTAATTTGCTCAACTTTCCAAATGTCGATTACAGATCAATACGTATCAATTAGTTCACAATATTTTTATGATTCAAATATAAACTACAGTCTGCTCTCGTTTTAAGAGACTGCGATTTAAGGGAATTTCGATATAAGAGACATAATTCTGCCGCAACAACCGCTCCTATATCATGTTAAAGTAAATTGATATAAGGGAAATTCGATTTAAGGGAGCAATTTTAGCCGCACCGAGGAGTCTCTTAAATCGAGATCAGACTGTATATAGTTAAGTCAAAAGAATATTTGATTGATGATATATTTAAAAATTTGATAAATAATTGTAAATAAGGCTAAGACTATGAAAATTACAATTAAATTATATTTGTATTCTCGAAATGGCTGTCGATATACGACAATAATATTCGATCCTATTTTCACATGAATCAAGTCATTCATGTGGGGCGTAAAGTGCCATTCACAATTGACTGCTGGTGTTATGAGACAGTTCCAATTACCGCCAAACTCTGTTCTCAATTGCTCGGTGACAATTGTAGCCAGTCCTATTCCTCTTGTATTGCATTCGTTCATCGCTTTGAGTAAAATTTGCAAGATCTTCTTTTCGCATTCTTTGTTAAAACCCGAGCGCATGAAAGAAATGGTTCTCTCATTTGTCTTAAATTAAAAATAAACAGTAAATCAAAAAGTTGTCTAATGTTTAGATATTTGTTGCTTACATTTGTATTAATTTGAATTGCACCTTTTAATGTTTTGTTTTCATCTCTTAGAAGAGTGATTTCATTTTTAATCTTTTCAATATTCGATTTGTAATATGATATACAATCCTGTGTGATATGGTTACCCAGTCCGCATTTTTCACATATGTTAGCTGGATTAAACTTACAATATTTTAGATGTTCTTGTAAATCAGATAAATGCATTGTTGAATTGCAACCCATTGAATTAAAATCACAATTGATTACAAACTTATTTAAGAAATTAATGAGTGCTCTAGGTGGACTGACCATATCTCTCACTGTAAGAGGTTTTCTATCCATAGGACACACACTCTTAAGAGTAATCCATGAATTTATACATTCAGAACAATATGTTTGTCCACAACAGAGAGTTGATAGTGGCTTTTTGAAAACATCCTGACATATACCGCACAAGAACTCTTCCAGATCATTGGCTTGAACCCCGACAAATCTTTTAATTTCGAAGCCGGGCATTTTAAATTGTATCCGACAAAATTTCTTAAAATAAATACGTATTTATGAGTTTATGATTGAAATACTCAAAACTATTTGATATCTAATCAGTTTGTTGATTGTCGTTTTGGTGCCACACATGTTCTAGGTTACAACATTTATTCTATTATCAAACTATGATTTAAATATATTGAATTAAATTCTGTTTAATTAATAATAACTATAAATTAAAAATTAAATTGTAAATGTACAGTGTACCTTTAAAATAACTAATGAAATATTTTTTGTTGTCGATTATAATTATCATTCATAACAAAAGGTACACATAAATGAGATAGAAGCATATGAGCACTTTAAGGGTGTGATGGTAACAATAAAGGCAGGGGTGGCCAAGCTCGACGGCTCTAAGCGGTAGTTTTCAAAAAATTTCTAGGTATACCTGTAATGTTAAACGTTTGGCAAAATTTAGGGGGGTCAAAACTGATCGGATTTGAATGAATACAATTGAATAAAAAAACAAATCGCTATAAACTTGTCATTCGATTCCTAGGAATTTGTTTCATATGAGTTATCACTAATCAAATGATTAAATTGAAAGTAATTCGAAACAATATCAACAAATTCAACACAATTTGGTTATAATATTTCAAATTGAAAATGATTTTATTGTGAATATTAGTTGAAGTATTTGTAATAGATTGCAATAAAGATAAACAAGGCAAACATTATTTTGTAATTCCACGAAGTCATTGAAGCTCGATAAATTACTAATTCATTTGAGCCCATTCTAAATTGAATGTAATTATGTTTATATGCTTTGACGAGTGACCCCCAGTTTGAGCCATGATTAACAAAGCAATTCCAACCCTCACCAAACTGTTTGTCCATTTCTTGTGCAATGAGCCTGGCCATTTCAAGCCGGATACCATTACATTTATTCTGAGCTATTTTTGATATTTCGATAGTTTTCTCTTCCATTTCTTTTGATAATTGGGATTTCATTATTAGAACATTACTGTCAGTCATCTGAAATTAGTAATTAACCTTTTAAAATTTACTTGATCAGAAAATTAAGTCGTTTACATCAGTTCTGATTTCAATGATTCTTCTCAAGTATGAGTTTTCATCCCTGAGTCGAGTCATCTCATCGTTAATACTCTCGATATTCAATTTGAGAATTGATATGCAGTCGTGTTGGGCATCGCTGGACAGTCCACAGATTTGGCAGAAATTGACTGGGTTAAACTTGCAATTTTTCAAATGGACAGGGAGATAAGACAATTGAACCTGAGCTTTGCAGCCTATCGGTTGAAATTCGCATTTGATTTGCAATTTGTTTATCAAATTGAACAATGCTTTTGGTGGTGATATCAGATCTTTCAACAGCAGAGGCTTTCTATCCATAGGACAGACAGACTTCTGATCGATCCATGACTTAATACAATCTGAACAATATGTTTGACCGCAACAAAGAGTACTCAATGGATTGTTGAACACTTCATGACATATGCCACACATAAATTCATCAAGATCACTCTTATCAACGTCAACAAATCTATACATTTCGAATCCTGGCATTTTTCCTCTAAATAATTGCCAAGCACAATTTGAGAACTGACTGTGAACTTTAAAATAAAACAAATGAATGTTATTATTATTGTTGAAAGGAACTGAAACACAGATACTGTTGTCATTCAATTCCTATGATTTTATCGCAAATCTAATCACTTCTTATTTATAGAATACTATTAATTACTATTAACTCATAAGATATATTCAAATTTATCTAAATTTGTCTGATTAAGGACAATTTTCTACTATAACAAGAATAGTTCAGTAAGCTAAATAATGCTCTATAACTAACCAAATTTTCAATTTTAGAGTTAAAGTCTAAAAAATTTATAGAATTGAGTCATCACTTGTCAATATGTTCGTGCAAACAATTTACTAAAAGTTAATTAAGATTTGAATTCATTTCATTCAACTGTCAAACAATTGAATTGAAAATAATTTTAAACAATTGAATATT